>LPNX010502184.1:849971-895004 GCA_001517045.1 Pseudotsuga menziesii
ATTATATTGCGTCATCGACTAGCACGATAACCATCGGCATCGATTTTAATTACCGAAATGTAAAACACTAAATCCATGGCGGGGCCTTTTCCTTGGGCTCCACACCATGATTTATTAACTCTATTTACATCATATATAATTTAATGCAATTGGGGTTGAAATTGGGGTATTACATGAATGGAGTGTTTAAAGAATTCATGGACAAGTTCATAATAGTATTCATGGACGATATTTGGTGTATTCCAAATCCGAAGAAGAGCATGAAGAGCATCTCCGTATTACTTTATAGATCCTGAGATAAAATCAGCTATATGCTATGCTTAGTTAATGCTCATTCTATCAGAAACAAGGAATATATTTGGGTCATATTATCTCTGAAGAAGGCATAGCAGTGGACCCATTGAAAATAAAATCCATACAGGAATAGCCTCTTCCAAAAAGTGTCACAGAAGTAAGGTCATTCTTGGGGCTTGTAGGCTATTACCAAAGGTTCATATAATATTTCTCTTGGATTGTGAATCCAATCACAACATTGTAGAAGAAGGGTGTGAAATTTAACTGTAATTAGAAGTGTGAATGTAGCTTCAGAGTCTTGAAAGAGTTACTCACATATGCTCCTAGATCCAGAAAAAGAGTACATGGTATGTACAAATGCATATCTATAAGGATTCAATGGAGTTTTGGTGTAAGGTGGGCATGCGATTTGTTATAAACCACATAAACTAAAGGAGAATGAAAAGAACTACATTATTCATGCTATGGAGTTAGCTTCTATAGTTGATGCACTCCACATGTGGAGGAATTATCTCATGGGAAACATGTTTGAATTAAAGAAAAATCATCACATATTGAAATATTTATTTGAGCATCCTCATCTAAATGCTAGACAAGCTAGGTGGATTGAATTTCTAAGTGAATTCAATTTCAAAATAAAATACATAAAAGGCAAAGAGAATTGAGTGGCATATGCACTTAGCATAAGAAGTATGATAATGCAAGTTTCAACTTTCAACAATTGAAAATCTGATTTAAAAATCAGGTTACATGAGGCACTAAAATCATATGATCATTATTTGCAAGTGGTGGAAGCATTGTGGGCAGGCAACATGCCATTAAAATTTTCCAAGTATGCATTGGATGGAGATAGAATTCTTCAAGTTAATGACAAAATTTATATACCAGCTCTAAGTGAATTGAAGAAAATTATATTACGTGAAATGCATAATGTGCCTTATGCAGGTCATCTTCGGTACCAAAAGACATTGAAAACAATTAAGAAAGAATACTACTGGCCATGCATGAAGAAAGAAGTGGCCATATTTATTGCTCAATGCTTGGAATGTCAAAGAGTAAAAGAAAAATATTGAGATCCTGTTGGTCTGCTCAAATCATTGTTGGTATCTCAATGGAAGTGGGATGTAGTAACCATTCATTTCATTACAAAATTACCTATAATTCTGAAGCAACAAAACCCTATTATGGTAGTGGTTGAAAAATTGACAAAGTTAGCCCATTTTTTTCCAGTGGAGTAAAATTTTAACGCAACCAAGATTGTAGAAATCTATATGAGGAAATTTCCAGGTTGCATGGTGTTCCAAAAACAATAGTTTCATATCGAGATCCAAAGTTCACTTCAAACTTTTGGAAAGGTTTATTTAGAGAAAATGGAACTAAACTCAATCTTAGTTGAGTTTATAATCCACATACAGATGGACATACTGAGCGAGAAAATCAAATCATTGAGGACATGCTCAAAATGTATGTTATGGACAATCCCAATAATTGGGAAGACTACCTATACTTAGTAGAATTTGCTTACAACAATAATTACCAATGATCCTTGAAGATGAGTCCATTCAAAACACTATATGGCAGAAAGTGTAATGTTCTAGTGAGTTGGGATAAAATAGTTGATAGGTTAATAGTTGGAAAAAAATGATTTAGGACATGGAACAAGAGGTAACACAGAACAAACAAAACTTGAAGGTAGCTCAAGACTGACAGAAGAGCTATGCATATAAAAATATAATACATAGAGAGTTCAAAGTTTGGGACAAAGTGTTTCTCAAAGTTAGAGGTAGAAAATGTTCAATGTGGTTGGGTGATTACAAGAAGTTGACTGCCAAATTTTGTGGACCTTTTGAGATCCTAAACAAAATTGGATCAGTGGCTGATGAGCACACAATATTTTTCATGTTTCATTGTTGGAAAAGTATGTTTACGATTCTAATTACATACTTGATTTTTTTTTGGTATAGGTGGAACTCAAAGGGTAAATCCAAGTACATCCAATTTTCATTTTAGACAAAATATTCAAGACACTCAGGAACAGGGTCATAGGACATGTAAAATTACAATGGACCCATTACAATCCTGAAGAAGCGACTTGGGACGTGGAATATGTAATGTGGGAATAATACTTGTATTTATTTTGAATACTTGTATATATGTAATGTAAATAAGTTTGATTTTTTTTAATGTTTTTGGCAATGAAACACCAATGGCAGTATAAACTTTAAGGGGGAGGGGAATGCAACACCTCTGGTTCGAAACCCCTAGTCCGATGATGCCAAGATATAAATATTGACTATGAATTCTGTAATGTCCCAAATTTTTCATTGCGTCACAATGGCTGAATCACATTTTCCATATTCATGAAAGTTGTCAAAGGGATGCTAAAAGTCAAATAATTGCCAAGGAGGAAAATCACTAGTTTCCTAGGTTGGGGGTGGAAGATTTGAGATTTGGAATAAGGGGGATAATAAATGATGTTTATACATTAGAAGGGGATAAACGTTTAATAATGTATCTTATTAAATCAATACAAGATAAAATGAAAGTGGCAATGGAGCATGAAGACACATGGAGACTATGGGGCCCACACTAGCTAGAATTCCTATGTTAAATGATATCTTTCTCTTGCAAATTAGAATATATGGGAAGCCTAATGTTTATGGATGGATTATAAGTTTAATATAATTGTCCATATGCTTCATAGGTAGAATTTGGGATGAATTGTAAATTACATGGGAGAGGAAGAGCCAAATGGGAGTTTCATGGACACTTGGCTAGATTCCCCTTACATTTATGACATATATGACACCAATGATGGAGATTATATGATAGTTATGAAACAAATCAGATATGAAGGATGACACACTGACATACTGACATGTCAGGATTGAATAGAGAATCTTAGAAGTCGAATTTGGGAGTTGGAGAAGGCCAAGAGGCTCCTACTCAAATTTGGGAGAAGAGGGAAGGTGAAGAGAGAGGCCACATGACATAGAATGAGCAGCCACACCAATTCGACTTGGAATTGGTTTATGGATGGATTTGGATCCTTATAAAACTAATAATGTTTATAAAATACAGGTATCAACCATGATAATAATCTTTTTCTCATTTGTGAAATTGTCATTTGTGAATTGTGAGAGCTAGTGGATGACTAGTTTTCTTGCTTAAGCCAATTTCGAGGGTGAAAGATTCCCATCCTAGTTGGTGTTTGGAAATGCCACTCAGGTATTTCATGGATATTTAATGGAGTCTTATTTTTAGGTGTAATCTATGGGAAATCATGTGGATTCTTCTATTGCATAACTCTCTCCCAACTATTTCCAGTTTTCACACCATATTCATGCCAATGGAGGGATTGCGCTTTGGGTGAGATATTGATCTCTTTGGGGAAGATTATAATGACCATTATCTTATGTTATGATGCATATTCTCTGTATTTCATGCTAATAATACTCTTAGGTTGAAATACCCAAAATAATTCATGTAAAAATGTTGAACAATGAAGACATTGTGTCATTTTCCCACTATCTTGTTGTGAACCATTGTAATGCTGATGATTTCGAATTGAGAGAGAATCATATCCTATTTTATTAATTATCATAAAGTTTCAAGTTTAAATTCCCAATTTTTGTATGTCAAAATGACTTTTAATGAGCAAACAACGACCATTTCCACTCTATTTTGATATATGCCATGGTAATGCTTATTATTTCGAATGGAGGAATGCATATATGATAAATTTATGATGTATGGAATTTAATTAATGTGTATTTAAAGTATAATTTTCATTACTTAAGCATTGGAATCCATTTTACTCATTTTTATTGCATTGGGAGAAGATTTGCTGCATTTTCCCCAAGGGTCAAAATTGTGACTTGGGAGTTGTTTTGGAAAGAGTCGTAACAGCCTTATAAACTGAACCATGATGCATATGAGACTTTGAAAATGTACCTTACATATACCCATCCTCTTTTCATAAATTAAAGTGAATTTGGGATCATTTGTGAAGCCATTTCTGGCAATTACCCAGGAGGAATTGGAGCCCCAATTTGCTAGTAAAGGCACCTACTTTGAGCAGAACATTGAACAAGTTTTCAGAAGTAATTGGGAGGTCAAAAAAAATAAATGAACTTAATAATTGATTTATTATATCATTCATACACCTTATCTGAATATTTGGGAGAAATTGGGTTTATTTGGAGACCAAGACACTAAAACTAGTCAAGAGCCAAAAAAGTGAAAAAATTGGAAAATTGGGCATTTTAATAAAATTCCAAAAAGAGGACATTACAGTGGTATCAGAGCATGATATTGGCACCTGATGTGGTATTATATTTATTAGTACAAGAACTAAGGGACCACCATTATATATTGAAACCCAAAAGTGCTTTTATTGAAGGAAAAAAAAAGTAGGAGAAGAAGGAAATTTTTTGGAAACTATGACTAGGTATGAAAAGAGAACCTAATATGATGACGAGGAGATAATAAAAAGCATGGAACCTATCCTTGAAGAAATGACCAATAATATTATGAAAGGATTCAAATTTTTGGCTATCCAAAGTTGGGAAAAATATATTGATTTTAAGAAAACCAAGGAGAAAAATGCATCAGTTTGCTTAAGGAGCAAAAGGAGGAGACCCATGAACCACATAGTTATGAAATAGGTGAAGTAGAATAAGTAGTACATGAAGAGGATAGAAATTCACTCCCAAATTACTTTGACAAATATGGAAAAACATCACATGAGAAGGAAGAAGAGCACCTTGAAACTATTGAATATCATTCTGAAACAAATTCTACTATGGACATGGACCAAAGGGCATCTACTGATGGATGTTTGAACTATGAAGGAGTACCTACTATTGGGTGCCCACACATATATGTTGGTGACATAGAGATAAATTTTGAAATTGTTTATGCAATCCAAACTTCCATTAAACATGAAAATGAAGACCTTGCAGCAGTTGAAGAAGAAACAAGATCAACTTCCCCATCGCCACTTGAGCTTCATGAAGTTGGTCCAAGCAAGAAGGAAGAAGATGAGGAGGTTCATTTGCAGGAGCCTCATTTTATTGAAGGGTCCTTAAACATGAATGAAATGAAGATCCAAGATGCCCTTAGCATACTCCATGACACTCAACCATTGGTATCAAATTCTTGTTGGAGAGGTACTTCCTTGGAGGAGACATCCTTCCTTGAAGACATGGAGAAGATCCAAAGAGAAATGTGCAACATAAAAGGTAATTTAATGTCTTTGATGTTTTATATAAAAAATATCATTGAGCTTAGTGAATTTTTACATTAATCCTACTTGAAGCATAATGAAGTTATTGATAAGCTCACAATTCAAAATGAGCAACTTCTTGAAAAGTTGCAAGACACTTGTTTTTCCTCCGATGTTTCAGATTTTCATAAGGTAGATTGCTTGAAGGATTATCATGAAATGATGGATCATGAGAAACATGAAAAATTTCAGGTTATTGATGTGCTTTAGGATGATAGTGATGATATCCAATCACTAGTAATGGTGGAAGAGGAACTTGATATTTGCCTCTTGAAAATGGTTACACAATTTTTGAAGAAGTGCATAATTCCACCACCTTGGAACCAACCCATGAGGAATTTTTTTCATTTTTTAGGGAGGTGCATAATCCTACCCCTATGGATCCTTCAAATTATGACAATTTTTCACTTACTGATCATTTGGGTGAGTTGGTTCTTTCTCCTACATCCTACACTTCTAAATTTTGCAGCAGTCATCCTAATGAAGTATGGGTGAAAGGTTTCTTTTTGATGGTGCCACATGAAGAGCATAAACATTCTATTTATCCTTTTGATGATGGACTTATTAGAGCACCATATTATTTACATTTGCAGCAGAATCCTTGTTTACATTATGATTATACACATCTACATGGGTGCACCTATGATGTTCACTTGAGTCACTTGGAGACTCATGATTTTCCTTGCTCCTTTCCTAGTCCATTTGAAGTTGGAGGAACTTCATCCTGCACTTGGGTGAAGAGTTATATGATTGAAGAACATTATTATTGACAGAAACATCCTCTAATGTTACAATATGATATACATATTCATGACTGTATTGATGAGACTTATTTGAGCCACTTGAAGTCTTCATGTTTTCCTTGCTCCTTATTTTGTTCAGATTTTGGTGGAGGTTCTCCATTCAATTATTGGATGAAAGAACACGTGGAGGATTATATTGATGCACATTACATATCATTTGGAGCACATTATTATTCACATTTTCAGTAGCATTCCTTGTTACTTTATAATGATGCACATCTAGATGGATGCACCTATGATATGCATTTGAATCACTTGAAGACTCATGGTTTTTATTGCTCAACACTTGGTTCATTTGATGTTGGAGGAACTTCATCCAACACTAGGGTGAATAGACTTATTATAGGAGAACATTTTTTTTACCAGCCACATACATTTTTATATATTTATGATTCACTCATTCATGGATGTATGGGTAATACTTCTTTGAGTCATTTGAAGTGTCCTTGTTTTTGTTGCTCACTATTTGGTTCAAATTTGAGTGGAGATTCTTCATTCACTTCTTGGATGAAAGAATACATGGATGGATATTTTGATGCATATCAATTCCTTTTGGAGCATAATTATAGGACATGGGATACTCACCTATGTCATTGGAGCAGATTTGATTGGTCACTTGAAGCATGTATGTACTTGGAAAATGGTATTCTACTCACTGGGAGGTATAAGCACTTTCATGATTTCTTGGTGAGGCACCTCCTTGATGTACATTATTATTATGTTGTTATATAATTTGATGATATATATTATGCACTCATGATGTTTGGAAGAATTCATAAGAGAAAATGGGATCCAGGAATTCTCTTTCCAAATGGTATGGGTGTGAGAGCACTCTTAATTGTTGGAGTGCAATGCAAGCATGGGATCTTGGGATAGTTTTTAGTCCCATTGATTTCAATTTCTTTGGGAAACAAGTAGTATGGGAGATGGATTCCCCACTTAATAAGGTGATGTTAATTAGAGTAGTGCAATAGTAACCATAGTGATTCCTCTTTGAAATCTTCATGGAATCTCAAAGACTCAAGGTGGGTAGCTTAGTGGCAACTTCAAAGTATCATACAGAAAGTAAGTTCTTCAATAGCCATGTTTGAAATTGCTTGAGGAAAAGAAATATTGGGAAGGGAGGATTTGTAGTGTTCCAAATTTTGCATTGTGTCACAATGACCAAATCATGTTTTCCATATTCATGAAAGTTGTCAAAGGGATTCTAAAAGTCAAATAATTGCCAAGGAGGAAAATCACTAGTTTCCTAGGTTGGGGGTGGAAGCTTTGAGATTTGGAATAAGGGGGATAATAAATGATGTTTAGACATTAGAAGGGGATAAATATTTAATAATGTAGCATATTAAATAAATACAAGAGAAAATGGAAGTGGCAATGGAGCATGAAGACACATGGAGACTATGGGGCCCACACTAGTTAGAATTCCTATGTTAAATGGTATCTTTCTCTTGCAAATTTGAATATATGGGAAGCCTAATGTTTATGGATGGATTATAAGGTTAATACAATTTTCCATATACTTCATAGTTCTAATTTGGGATGAATTGTAACTTACATGGGAGAGGAAGATCCAAATGGGAGTTTCATGGACACTTGGCTAGATTCCCCTTACATTTATGACATCTATGACACCAATGATGGAGATTCTATGACAGTTATGACACAAGTCAGATATGAAGGCTGACGTACTGAAACACTAACATGTCAGGCCTGGATAGAGAATCTTAGAGGTCGAATTTGGGAGTTGGAGAAGGCCAAGAGGCTCCTACTCAAATTTGGGAGAAGAGGGAAGGTGAAGAGAGATGCCACATGGCATAGCATGAGAAGCCACACCAATTCGACTTGGATTTGGTTTATGGATGGATTTGGAACTTAGAAGACTAATAAATTTTATAAAATATAGGGATCAGCCATGAGAAGAAGCTTTTTCTCATTTGTGAAATTGTCATTTGTGAATTGTGAGAGCTAATGGATGACTAGTTTTCGTGCTTAAGCCAATTTCGAGGGTGAAAGATTCCCATCCTAGTTGGTGTTTGGAAAGGCCATTCAGGTCTTTCATGGAGACTTAATGGAGTCTTATTTGTAGGTGTAATATACAAGAAATCATGTGGATTCTTCTATTGCAGAACTCTCTCTCAACTATTTCCAGTTTTCACACCATATTCATGCCAATGGAGGGATTGTGCTTTGAATGAGATATTGATCTCTTTGGGGAAGATTATAATGCCCATTATATTATGGTATGATGTATATTATTTGTATTTCACATTCATAATACTCTCAGGTCGAAATACCCAAAATAATTCATGTAAAAATGTTGAACAATGAACAAATTGTGTCATTTCCCACTATCTTGTTGTGAACCATTGTAATGCCGATGATTTTGAATTGGGAGAGCCTTTAATTGTACCTTTATGATTGTAATCAGTTCAATATACTCTGTTATTCATTCTCAGAAAGTTTCAAGTTGAAATTACCAAGATTGTATGTCAAAATGACTTTTAATGAGCAAACAATGACCATTTCCACTCTATTTTGATATATGCCATGGTAATGCTTATTATTTTGAATGGAGGAATGTATATATGATAAATGTATGATGGATGGAGTGTAATTAATGTGTATTTCAAGTATCATGTTTATTACTTAAGCATTGGAATCCATTTTACTCATTTTTATTGCATTGGGAGAAGATTTGCTGCATTTTCCCCAAGGGTCGAAATTGTGACTTGGGAGTTGTTTTGGATGTGGAAATTGAACCCATTGATAGAAAAATTACACTCAAAAAAATTATCAATTGTACATGCAAAATCACTCACAAAAGAGACTGAATATGGAGCTAAACACTAAACTGTATTAACTCAGTGTACAATAGCCAACCCTGTAACATCATAGGCTGCAATAAATAATTACATAAGGGATTCGAATGCATGAGGAGGCAATTTGAATCTAGTCAAAAGCAAGCTTACTAAAATTAAGCAATTCTCCCATAGGTGCATAAAGTAGTTTCCAAATCAGTCAAGGAGCTCACGAATTGGAAAAAGAACTTATGCAAGATAAAAGGTGATGGAAGGACAACTCATACATGCTTTTGATAGGAGAAAAGAGTGGAGGATGTGGAGGACAAAAAACTAGTTAACCTCACCTAGTCAAACTTTCCCAATTGCCTTAAAGCACTGAAAAAGCAGGCAATAAAACAAAAAAAGTAGAAGGGCGCCTAGGAAGCCAGGAATAAAGCAGATTTGATTCCTTGAGGTTTCCCAAGCACTCCATGAGTCAAAATAGGCAAGTTTGACCACTATGGATGTGTAGATGACAACTTGCATAAGGTGGAATCATGAAACTAGGCAAACAAGACAAAAATTATTAATTTAATGTCTAAGGTAGCTAACTATGGGTTGATTATTCTAACACCCCCCCTTAAGCCTGACTTATGAGTAAAAATATCAGAAAATTATAGGGCCTAGCAACAAGGCTTAGTCACCCTTTACATACTGCATGTCCATTTAACCAAGGAAAGAGGCAAAAACCCAATGGGAAAATCCTCCCTTAAACATGGACTGTAAAGCAAAATTTGGAAATCTTGTCTTCACTCATGCTTCATAGCATGATCAGCAATCCCCGGCAGTGATTTAAGATTGCTGAAGGTCTTCTCACAAAATGCTTTGGTGAAGATATCAGCTACTTGTTCTGAAGATGAACATAAGAGTAGGTGAATGGTGCCATCATGCACAAGCTCTCTGATGTAGTGCACATGGATCTCAATGTGTTTGGTTCTCTGCTTTTGAACTGGATCATTACAGATTCGAATGGTACTCTGGTTATCACAGTAGATAGTAGTTGAGTATTCTGATTCGAAGCCACATTCTCCAAGTAACCCCTGCAACCATAAACATTGAGTTGCTGCATTTACAACTCCTCTGTACTATGCTTCTATAGATGAGAGTGCAATGGCACTCTGTTTCTTGCTTGGCCAACTGATTGGCCCTTCTGCAAGCATGAACACATATCTTGATGTGGACTTTCTATCTGTGCTATCATCTGCCCAATTACTGTCAGTAAACCCAATCAAATCAAGATCAGATTTTGCTTTGTAGAAGATCCCATGTGTCCTTGTTCCCTAAACAAAGTTAAGGATCCTTTTGGCTGCTTTCCAATGGATCTCATGAGGCTGATCCATGTATCTAGAAGCCACACTTACTGCATAAGAAATATCAGTTCTAGTATGTGTAAGATACAACAAACATCCAATCAATTGCCTATACAGTGTATTGTTTACCATAGGTGAAGAATCAGCTTCTTCCAGCTTCACTCCTGAAAGGAAAGGAGTCTTGCTTGGCTTGCAATCCTTCATTTTGAATTTGTTCATCAAATCCAAGGCATACTTGGACTGGTGCACCTTGATTCTAGATTTGGTTTGAGCAATCTCAAGCCCTAAGAATTGGCTTAAGAGCCCCAAATCTTTCATGGAGAAGGCTTGGTTCATTGCACCCTTCAAGGAAGCAATCTCATCCTTTGAGCTTCCTGTAATGAGAAGGTCATCAACATATAACACAATGATCATTAATGAACTATTAATTAAATTCAAATAGACATTTGGATCTGATTTGCACCGAACAAAATTCAGTGATAGCAAGAAGCTATCAATCTTGGCATACCAAGCCCTGGGGGCTTGCTTTAGCCCATACAATGACTTTCTCAACCTCCACAAAAGAGATGGGTTAGTAGCAAATCCTTGAGGCTGCTGCATGTATATCTCTTCAGTGAGATCTCCATTCAGGAAGGCATACTTTACATCCATGTGATGTACCTCCCATTGCTTTGAAGCTGAAATGGCTAAGGCTAGCCTGATGGAGTCCATCTTTGCCACTGGTGCAAAGGTCTCATTGTAATATCTGCCATGAACCTGTGAGTAGCCCTTGGATACCAATCTAGCCTTGTAATTTAGAGGTGAACCATCAGCAGCAAATTTGGTCTTGTACACCCACTTACACTGAACTAGCTTCCTCCCTGGGGGAAGAGCCACCAGCTCCCAAGTGTTGCTCTTCTGGAGTGAGCTGAACTCTTCCTTCATGGTTGCTTGCCATCTTGGATCTCCTACTACATCTTCATATGTCTGAGGATCTGATTCCATCATCAGATAGCATTTCTCAGCAAACATAGGATCCTTCATGCACAGAGCACTCTCAAATTGAGATCTAGTCCTCCTAGGGTCATTGGGATTCCCAGCTAGCTCTCCTGCTGCATGAAGGGTCTTGGCTGCCCATTTTGGCCTTGTAGGGCTGTTAGGATCTGCAATAAACTCATCACTATCAGACATATCAGAATCAGCATGTTCAACAATCTCTTCACTTACTTTCAGAGGATCTGGTGGTGAAGAGGCTTCTCCAACTTCCACTGCTGCTAGGGGTTCTTCTTGAAACTGAACACACCTTTCAATGAAGGATTTGTTTGTGCTCAAATTTATCAGCTTGTACCCTTTTGAATCTTTAGAGTACCCAACAAATAGACACTCTTGGCTTTGGGGCTGCAAAGCCTTCCTCTTCTCTGTTGGAATTCTAGCCCAAGCCTTTGAGCCAAAAATCCTAAAATGGGTCACATCTGGTTTGTGCCCACTCCATACTTCGAAAGGAGTCATATCATCAAGCTATTTATGAGGCACCCTATTTTTGATATAGGATGCACAGTTTATAGCTTCGGCCCAGTACTTTGGTGGCAAAGTTTTGGCCTCCATCATGCATGTTGCCATCTCCTTCAGTGATCTGTTCTTCCTCTCAGCAACACCATTTTGCTGTGGTATGTAAGGGATAGAATGCTGCATCTAAATACCTGCATCTGCACAATATTGAATAAACTCAGACTTGACATACTCACCACCATTGTCATATTTGAGGACCTTGAGTTTCCTCCCATACTGGTTTTCAACCAAAGCCTTAAAGACTTTGAAGAGGCCAAAAACTTCAGACTTGTGTTTCAGGAAGTAAACCCAGCAATACCTGGAAAATTCATCTATGAAATTCAATGCATATTTGGCTTGACTCATGGACATATGAGGGAATGGGCCAGCAACATCACTATGTATCAACTCAAGGGGTGGAAAGGTTCTCTCATGACTAGCTCTCTCAAATTTATGCTCTGGGTGTTTTCCTAGGATACAACCTTGGCAGACTCCTTTGGAAAATTTTATCTTTGATAACCCTATGACCATCTCTTTTTCACTAAGATCTGAAAGATACTTGTAATTTAGGTGGCCAAATATTTCATGCCAAATCTTGCTTGCCTCATTAGCATGAATCAGAAGAGCAGAGGGGTTTGAGTAGGGTAGGAAGTGTGAGAACATGTATACCTTCGAAGTATGATTTGCAACTCCTTTTGCAATGACTTTACCACTTCAGATCTCTGTGATCTCAACTTCATCAGGGGAGAATATGACCTTCTTTGGAGACCCAGTGTGAGTCATCTAATACACTGATAAGAGGTTGGAGGCAAGACCAGGCACATACAACACATTGCTGAACTGACCATGATCAATATCAATCCTCCCTTTGCCCAAAATTTCAGTGAGAGAGTCATCTTCCAGTACTATTGGTGGACCTTTCGACATGTCAAGTGAGGAGAATGCCTCCTTGGTCGAAACCATGTGTCTTGAAGCTCCAGAATCAATGATGAAACTAGGTGAGCTTGATGTGCCAGCAACCAATGCATGAACTCTCTCTCTGTCTTCTGAACTTGATCCTCCTTCTCTCTTGTTTGATCTGTCTGGAAGGGAGATGCCATTCTTCTTCAGGAGATGGGTCAGCATGTCTATTTGCTTCTTCATGCAGGAGCTCTCAGTATGATTGCCCTTACTGCAGTATGCGCACTTGCTCATTTCTCCTTTATTCTTCTTCTTCTGGTAGTTCTTCTTGGAACCTTGAGGCTCCTCCAGAGACTTGTTCTTGTCTCTCTTTTGCTTAGGTGGCTTTTTAGCTTTCTTTTTTCTCTTTGAATCCACCCTCGAATCTCCAGCAACCATAGCTTGGTCTTTGGATGGTTTGATGGTGCCCATCATCACCAGTTTGTCCTGTTCTTATGTGAGAGATTCCATGAAATCTGCAAGGCTAGGAATCTTCCAGGTTCGAGCTGTCAACTTTATGGCATAGAAGGTCGAAACAAACATTGAATAGTCAGGGGCAAGCTTCGAGAGTATGGCCAATACCAGCTGATCATCCTTCTTTTCGATCCCACATTGTTTTAGCTGCAAAATAAGTGCTTTGAACTTGGAGAAATAGAGTTGCAGGGATTCAAAGCTATTGGGACTCAGGGAGATCAGTTCATTTTCGATTTGATGTCCCCTCATCTCATCTGTCTTTCCAAAAATATCAACAAGCTTCTCCCATACTTCATTCGGTGATGTCATTCCATCAAGATGGAAAAGTAGGTCTCTGGAAATACTCAGACATAAGAGACCATAGGCCTCATCCCTCCTGTTGTGCCATTTTATCTTCTTTGTAGCTGCATTGGGCTCTGCTTCTGTTGCCATAGTCACTCTGTAGAGGCCTTTCGCTCTCAACAATATCTCCATCTCTGCTTTCCATTCAAAGAAGTTGAAGGGAGTCAAGATGATCTTCTGAGATTGATCCATAGCTCAGAAATTGTCTCGGCTATCAGTAGAAGGCTCCCAGTCACTGATGTCGAACCTGCAAAACAAATTAGAAGGAGAGAAATCAATATACAAAGGCTCTGATACCATGTGGAAATTGAACCCAATGATATAACAATTACACTCACAACAATTATCAATTGTACATGCAAAATCACTCACAAAAGAGACTGAATATGGAGCTGAACACTAAACTGTATTAACTCAGTGTACAATAGCCAACCCTGTAACATCATAGGCTGCTGCAATAAATAATTACATAATGGATTTGAATGCATGAGGAGGCAATTCGAATCTAGTCAAAAGAAGGCTTACTAAAATTAAGCAATTCCCCCATAGGTGCATAAAGTAGTTTCCAAATCAGTCAAGGAGCTCAAGAATTGGAAAAAGCACTTAGGCAAGATAAAAGGTGATGGAAGGAAAACTCATACATTCTTTTCATAGGAGAAAAGAGTGGAGGATGTGGAGGACAAAAAACTAGTTAACCTCACCTAGTCAAACTTTCCCAATTGCCTTAAAGCACTGAAAAAGCAGGCAATAAAGCAGAAAAAGCAGAAGGGAGCCTAGGAGGCCAGGAATAAAGCAGATTTGATTCCTTGAGGTTTACCAAGTGCTCCATGAGTCAAAACAGGCAAGTTTGACCACTATGGATGTGTAGATGACAACTTGCATAAGGTGGAATCATGAAACTAGGCAAATAAGACAAAAATGATTAATTTAATGTCTAAGGTAGCTAACTATGGGTTGATTATTCTAACATTGGAAAGAGTCATAACAGCCTTATAAACTGAACCATGATGCATATGAAACTTTGAAAAGGTCCCTTACACATACCCAGCCTCTATTCATAAATTGAAGTGAATTTGGGATCATTTGTGAAGCCATTTCCGGCAATTACCTAGGGGGAATTGGAGCCCCAATTTGCTAGTAAAGGCTCCTACTTTGAACAGAACATTAAACAAGTTTTCAGAAGTAATTGAGAGGTCATAAAACATACATGAACATCATAATTGAGTTATTATATTAGTCATGCACCTTCTCTGAATATTTGGGATCAATTGGGCTGATTTGGAGACCAAGACACTAAAACTAGTCAAGAGCCAAAAAAGTGAAAAAATTGGAAAATTGGGCATTTTAATAAAATTCCAAAAAGAGGACATTACAGTGGTATTAGAGCATGATATTTGCAACTGATGTGGTATGATATTTATGAGTACAAGAATTAAGGGACCACCATTATAATTGAACATATTCCAAAAAGAGGACATTACAAATTCTGGCAAGGTTGAACATATTATGTTTTTCCATTATTAATATTAAAATTCACAATTGGTTGTGCTAAGGCAACACACTGAAAATATCAGGGACTCATGTACTCACTGGATATAGTAAGGGGGTTAGAATGATTAAGGGGGAAAAACCATGTTATGACCCCATTAAACCTTTAAGTCCCTAAAGTTTACATTGAGTCGTGATTTAAGTCAAAATTTCCTTGTTATAAACTTAAATTTATTTTATGAATTAAAAAGGGAATTAAGAGTGATTAAGAAATGTTTTATTTTAATTAAAAAAAGGGAAACAAATGGCTTGTAAGACAACCCACATGGATTCATCTTTCCATGCATTAAACTAATGCATGCAAAAAGAGAAAAACATGTTCATTCCATCATCCTGTGTGAAATTCCATGGGTGGGAAGAGAGTTATACACACAAATAGGAGAATGATTGTCTGAGAAGTGAACCTAATACAAATTCTTGAATTCATATACCAGTTGTTAGAATTTTCTGCTAAAACTTTGTCTAATTTGTATATGGTAGTTTTAGTGAAGTGACAGATGGTGTTTCTATCTGTCTTCATGGAATTCTAAGCACAGACGACAGTGATGTGTTTTCACTATTGTGTAGTTAAAAGGAAATTAAGGAAGTGAAATTCACTTTTGGCATGTAATTGGATTTAAGCCAATTCGCTTGATTTCCAAGTGTTTAATCCTAAAAAAAATCATGGGATTGGTGATATTTATGTCCAGTGAATGCATGAGTATCAGCTCGGGGGTAGTGTTTTGTTGAGAGATAAAAGAACCAAATTTCCTACACTTGGGTGGAGCATGCCTCCCACAAAGCCAATTTCCCTTTTCAAGTGGTTTCTCATATAAGTGTTTTACATGAGATTCGATTGTATTTAATAATTTGGTTGTTTCATTGTTAAATGTTGTTATGGAATTTTTATTTGATTGCGCACTTAATCTAATGGAATATTAACCATTTTGTGCAATTATTATACCGGATCACTATTTTCCATGTTTTGGATAGATTGGTATTTGTTAGTATATTTAATTTATGCTTGCAATTCTATAGCCCAATTTCTATTGGGCAACTGTTTTACGACACAAATTCTACTAGACATTTCTAATATAATGTTATAGTTTATATTCCACAGTTTCAATTAAATGTTTGCTACATAGAATAAATTTATAAGTATAAGTATGGAAACAATGTTTCTTTCCAAGCCTTAGTTGATTTAAGACTAATATAATGTATATTAATATATTAATAGGGAGACTATTATGAATATTAAAAATGGTGTAAATTTATATGTATTAAATATGAAACACAAAAATACTTATATTTGCATAATTATGCATACAACGATTGTGCTTGTATGTATGTACATATGGGTTTTTCCAAATATATGAAGCTTCCGCTAAATGCTTATTTTCTTTTGTATGCATAAAATTATTAGTGTGTTTTAATTCTAGCGTTGCACTTATCCAACGAGCATATATATATATATATATATATATATATATATATATGTTTTATGAAGCACATTGTTTTAGTTTGTCACAAATGTAGATAAGGCATGTTTACAATGTTTTGGTGCTTTAAATTTAATACATTATGTTTGCTTGTGTTCTACTTTTTGATATTGTTTCTACGTGTTCAATTATTTGTTCTCCTTTAAATCAAATTGTAGCCACGTAGTGTTGGCTTGCATTAATGGTGGCATCAAAGTGGGTTTGATACTTATATAAGAAATAGTGATTATTAAAGAGTTGGGAAAATGAATTAAAAAAAAAAACATAGTGTCATTTAGCGAATTGGTGGTAGAACTATGAGAGGGATTTTTTTACAAGAAACAATTAGATGGCACATAGAGGAATACCAATGCCAAGTCATGGAGTCATGGACAATGAAAAGGTGTTTCCAATGAAATCACTAAGTTGTTGAGGATTCTGTATGCTAGGATGGATGTGATGGAAGCAATGGAAAAAATAGGTGTTGCAACATATCTTCATGACATGAGTGATTATGAGCAATACTAGAAGTTCCATAAGAAGACTCTAAAGAATCCTAGGATCTAGAAGAGAGACTTACAAGGACATGAATATATATGAGAGGAAGAGTGAATATGGAAGCACCTCCCTACTAAAGGGATTAAACATAGAGGAATTGATTCTCTGGATTAATGAAATAGAGAAGTTCTTTAAATTCAAGTAAAGAAAAAACCCCATGATATTGAATCATGCATGTACCACATTGAAAAAGAATGCATGCTCGTGGTCGACACATCCAAAGAAAGGTAAATATGAATATCAGGGTTTGATACAAGAGGATTTCCCATGTTGAAGGGTAAATTCATTCCGTTGGACTACATGTTGAATTTGTTCAAGGAACTACAAAAGCAGAGAAAAAAGGAGGTGATAGTGAAATAATACGTTGAGATTTTTCATTGGTTGTCCATTAGATCTAGATAATGTGATGATTTTGTTGCAAGGTATATCAAAGGTCTCATATAAGCTATCCAATATGATATTAGCATGGTTTGAATTCGATGTTTCACATAGGCATACCAACATGACTTAAACGTCAAAAAGACATTGTCAAGGAAACCATAGAGTTCTCAAGGTAGAGGAATAAGAGGTAGAGGTAAAGAAATATATGAAAGAGGAAAACCTAGTGGAATCAAAAGGGTATAGACCAACAAAGGAAAAATGAGGAAAACAATTCAAGGGAAAATTTTGAAACCTATAGAGATCAAGGAATTAAAAGAGGAATATGAGGAAGGTTCAACGAAGTGTCCTTAAAGTGTGGAGTGCAAGGGAACTTGTCTTACGAGTGTACAAAAAAGTTGAATTGCAATAGAAAGTGGGAAAGAAAAACACACATAATTGAAGGAGCAGAGAGTTCAACCAATGGATTTTGTTGGAGAAAATATTCATGAAGTGAAGTGAAAATGCACTAAAAAACTCATTTTCCAAAGAGTGTTGTTGAATTCAGAGTGATAATGTGAGAGGAAAGAGATCAAGTGATATAAGGCAATATTCAAAATCAAGTGCAACATTGAAGGTAAGTGATGTCCACATACCAAAAATTGTGGAAGTGTTGAGGGTTAGTTCCCACAAAGGTCATTTAAAAGCTAAATCTAAACTCTACACCCCCCCATGAATGCATATATAATATTTTCCTTGCAAAAGAGACATCTTGTCATTGTTTGGAACAATCCTTGGTAAATTTCCACATGGGGAGTTACCATGATTATGTTTTATCTAATGTGTGCCAATGTATCCATGTTACATTTTGTTAGGAAGCTCATGTCAAATTCACTAGAATACCTTCTTTTAAAGAAGGGAAGAAAGAGGTTTAGATTGTTTCTTTTTGAAAAGGAATATGTGACAATACCAATATCTACATCAATACTGGTAGAGTGATGGTATGTACAACATACGGGGATTTGAAAGAGTAGAGGGTAAAATATATTTTTTCGATTTTTCCAAACAATATCAAATATGAATTAGGAAAAGGTGAGATGATTAGATCCCAACTGAGATATCATTTTTGACAAATTTTAAATAAGTCATATCAGATGAAATTCCAAGGGGATTACCCCCTATGAGGATTATATCCTATCATATTGATTTGAGTTTGTCAAACAAAACACCCAATAGATTGACTCCCACTAAAAGTGAAGAGATTAATAGGTAAGTTTAAGAGCTATTAGACCAAGCACTGAAAAAGAGAATATTGATTCCATTTGTAGTACCTATTATACTGGCACTGAAGAAATGAGGAGAGTGGAAGGTTTGTACTAATTCAAAGGACATAAAAAATCATCTATGAGTATGGGTTTATACTGACAAGGATGGGAGATTTGACCCACTAATTGAGTGCAGAAAACTACTTCACCATGATTAATTTGAAGAGTGGGTGTTACCAAATCCAAATCATAGAGGGTGATGAGTGGAATATTTCCTTCAATATGAAAGAAGAGAATTATGAATGGTTGGTCACACCATTTGAGTTGACGAATGGATCATACACTTTCATGAGGTTGATTATTGAAGAACTCAAACCTTGGGTAAATTCTTCAATTATGTATTTGGATATATACTAATTTTACGCAATACATAAAATCACATGAGGCATTTCAGGAAAGCGTTGGTGCAATTGAAGGAGAAACTGTGTATACATCCATATAAGTGTTCTTTCATGAATAAATAACTAGTATGCATGGGATTTATGGTATCTCAATTTGGGTTGAACATGGATTCAAAGAAGATGAGAGACATCATCGAGTTTCCAACTTTTAAGAGCACCTCGAGGTAAGTAGTGGAGTCTCTACTTGGTGTCCAAATTATTTTTTTTGAATTGATCATCAAGCGTTGTGATACATTGACAACACATCAAAGTTGAATCATTGGGTCATGAAATGGGTTTAATTCTTGCAAAGTTCCTCATTTATGTTGAATAATATATTTAAAAGATCAAACCAAGTATTTAATGTCTTGAGTATAAGGACAACACTATCGATTGTGTTGGCAAGGGTTTGAGGATCAGTTAGTTACGCAGCATCATTGATGCTGTGCAAACTTGAAAGACACCGCACAAGACAAAGATAGCACATAAGGCAGAAGATAGACTATTTTTGAATATTTTGTGTCACTTTTTGACCATATTTTGTGGATATTGGTCATTAGTTGGTAGAATCAGTTAGGAGTTAGTTAGAAGTGGACCATCAATGTAAAGGCACAAGCCTATAAATAGAATAATTGTAAATGTAATGGGGAAGTCAAAATAAGACAATGAGTATCATATTGTGAAATGAAAATTGAGAGTTCGAGGCTCAATTGAATTGTTGTTTGTTTTGAATTTGTGGTTGATTGCGTAGAAGCTAATATGATGAGAGAGATGTTGATATGAATTGTTGTACTGTTATCTTTTTGTCTCTTTCTACCTATCTATTTCTGCAATCCAATGGTGAATGTGTGCGACATACAACTATGGTGGGATGCTTACTGCTTATGAATGATGTTATCTATCTAGATCTATTTGTGCAACATCATGGTTATTTTTGTGATGAATTAATGATGTGATATGAGAAAAGAAATGATGAATGGTTTCATTTTTGAGCAAGTGATTGGTTAGATAGATAATTTGATGAATTGTTGATGCCCATAGTACTCTTCTGTTCTACATAAACTTGGTTCCATCATCCCTCCCTCGAACATCTCAGGTGAGACTTCATCTTCTTCATGGGTGTTGCCAAACAGTGTAAAACCTTTCTAGGCTGGTGCTCAGGGAGATCACAGCGAGTCAAGCGTCGACAGAGTGGGAACCCCTGTCGACTGAGGTTTTGTTGGTTGGGTTTTCACCAACAAATGATTTTGTTTCTGGGATTTTGTTGCAACTAGGAGGAGGATATGTGGCATCCGACGAGACCATAAATTCAAGATTGGTTTGATCAGAAGCTGCGAGAATTTGTTTAAGAAGAAAATTAGAACCCTGGACTAACGATAGACAAGTGGTTGGCAAGATACATACATGACGGTCCTCGTGAGTATTTTTTCTATGAGTTTCCCATTTTGCTGTATGAGTGGTTGGCACAGTTCACATATAAGAATAAAAATTTCCAAGGAGGGGAGCCAACATCCTAGACCCCTGAATTGATCTAGGAATTGTAGGAAACTGAAAACAAATCATTGTGAGTTGTTGAGGTCTGGCTAGATAGTATCCTAGAAGGATATATTACTGAATTTGCAGTCGACACTACCAAGTCCTACAATGAAGCAAAAAGGGATTTTTTCAACAAACCCAAAGGTAGGTTCTTGTTGTCTCTGCAATTGTCAATTAAGATGCTTGCTTGTGAAAATGATATATTGAAGATTCACCTCGAGTAGTAGAACTCGGTGTGCGGAGGCGGTGGATACTGTGACGAACGGGGGAGACACATGGGAAGATAAGGGGTAGATGGGTGCAAGTTTCGACGAGACAGTGAGGGAAGCCAAGGAAGAAAGTGAGGCTTATGAGGGAAGGAGCAAGGTTTCAACAAGAGAAAAGGCAAAGGATATGGGAAGGTCTTGCTGTGATCGAAACACAAGATCGTGAAGGAAGACCACATGGGACAAAGAGACCCTACAATGATGAATATGTCTACTAGAACTAGAATAATTCTAGAACAATAGTAAGATCAAACCCAAGCAACAACGTACCCACACATCCATGCACTACTCCACATTTGGGAAGAAACACAAATTCCATGTCAACTTTCTTGAGGTGTCAACAACACTCTAGTAGTATATCAACATATGTAGGAAGAAGGCCCAGAATGGGGGGCAACAATACAAAATTACCTTTGTTCCATGGAAACATGACTGATGATCTCGAGTAGTATTGATTCCTCTGTGAGGTAGTATGGAATGTCAGAAAGGCCACGAACCATGATGTTAATAAAGGCCAATTGGAGACTACTCTTCAAGGTTGTGCGCTAGATTGGTATATGAAATTCATACAAGTTCCTATGCGGACTCCTGCAAAAACACTGGATGAAATCAGGAGAGGACTGATTGAAGAATTCTGAAAACCAAACTTTGAAGCAGAGTATATTAATGAGTTGAAAGAGATTAAGCAATTTTTTAACGAGACCGTTTGGGACTTCAACCAGAGATTTAAGACACTAATAGCATGACTCCTTTTTGATATGAGAGATGTTCAACACAAAGAGTGGTTCATTGCAGCGCTAGTACCTCATATACGATAGCCACTGATGCAGCAAAAGATTGCGACCCAAAGTGAGGCCTTGGAGATCGCCATGAAGTTAGAAGATTCACCCATTGGAGAGAGCACAACTAGTATGAACCAAATTTAGGTGCAACTGAATAACCTGACACTTCAATTGAAAGACATTAAGAAGGGGAAAGAAAATCATGAAGACATTTGGTGCACTCATTGTTGCGTAGATAAAAAAACCAAAGATACTTGCCCCGACTTCAAAATTTTTATCCTATTTGGGGAACTGAACCCACTGAGTTGCGGCAGTGTACCATGGTGTTGCATATGCCAAGTATATGGGAATCGAGACAAAGAATGTAGGTACATGTAGAAGATGGTCTCGAAACCGACGAGCTTATACTGCACTTTTTGTCACTTGGTCGGGCATGAAGACAAATACTGTTGCACTTATCACCTACTCCAGGAAAGGATGTATGAATCATACTATGTGAAGGGAAAAGATCCTCATGTAGTACATCAATCACAACTATAGCAGGTGGTTCAGCCACCACCTCAATTGCAGTACACGCTGCCACCACAGATGGAGTTTGTTCCATCGCAGCCATAATCATAGTTTGTGCCATAGCCACATTTTACACCGTGACCATAGTATAACCAGATACCGATGGCTCCGCCACATCCATAGTACGTCCAAGTAGCACAATATGTTCAGTAGCAACTGAATCCCCCACCACAGCAAATGGCTCAGCCACACTACCAGCAGCAAGGAGGATTCTCAAGAAGAGGAGGAGCATTTGGATGACGAGGAGGAAGAGGTTGCAGACTTGTCCAGTGTTACAATTGTGGGGTATTTGGACATTACCAGACATATTTCCCACACTTGCAGTGTTCATGTACATACTGAATTTCACTTGATCATACTGTTGAGAAATTTCCACAGCTAATAGCAAGATGGAAGGCTGGAAATGTTCCGAAGTGGCAGAAATAGAACCAGCTGCAGAATCAAAATCAGCTAAAAACCCAGAATCAATTGCAGAACCAGGTTCAGAATCAGGTTCCACTTTAGACTCAGACTGGGAATCAACCAATGAACCTACCAATAAATCAGAATCCACCACTAAACCAGAATCCATCGATGAACCAAATTCAAGGATCAATAGTTGCGACAATCTCAACAGATCCCAGAACCTGCAAGGATGTTGATGTTTCCATTGTCACCCACAGAGGTGCAATGATCAGAGAGGATGGACCCCGCCCACAGGAACGATTGGCTGGGAAGAAGAAGGTGTCAATTGATATCACAACTGAAAGAGATACATTCTTTGAATCCCAAGACCCAATCAGAAGAAATTCTGGTAAGTCACCTGTGTATGAAATTCCCTCTGCTTTTGATTCTTCATTGGGCGGCAGGACCGTTGCGATAGCATGGTACCTTGCAACACTTCTTTGATAGTTTCCTATTGCCAGAAAGAGATCCTAATGCTCTAGATGAGATTGAACATTTGTTTCACCACCTGAGTAAGGAGTGAAAGGACTCTGTAGAGAACTCTTTACACAAGAAAAATACAAGAAAACAAATGCGCATGAATATTCAAATTAAGGACTATGAAGTATATTCAGTCATTTTGGATATGGGTTCGGATGTGAATATGCTGAAAAAGAAAACATGGAAAAAGATGGGGAGGCCGAAATTGGGTTGGTCCCCTATACAATTGCAATTGGCTAATCAAGATAAGGTGCAACCAATTGGACATGTGTTGAACCTGGTTGTGGATGTTGAAGGTATGAATACCTATGTCGATTTTGACATGATTGAATTTGTTGATGGGGAAGGCTCCTATACTGCACTGCTGGGGATAGGATGGGCCAACGACAGTATGGCAGTGATTAACTTCAAGAAGCAAATGATGACATTTGAGAATTAAGAAATTAGAGTCATTGCTCTTATGGATCCAAACGAAGGACGAATATATATTGAACTAGTGAAAGATGAAGTTTCCAGAGGATGGGATCACACCTACAACATCTTTGAAGATTACATCTAGCCAACTGCTGACGAAGAACTTGGTTGGCGCAACACTAGCTCTGCATCTTTTGATTCGGTGATGCGTTAGAGAATTGGAAAAATAGCATGCATGAGGTATCATTCAGGAAGTGTGGTTTGATCACGTAGTCGTTGTGCCATGTCACAACGAAGATTGTTGAATTACTAATCTACAAAGGGATCCTTGAGATGTCGGGGTTCTTGATGGAGTTTGAAGAAAAGGTATCAAACTGCAACACCTGTTGGCACCAGAGGAAGCACTGAAGGCTACTCCAACACGCTGGTCAGATACCCATAAAAATATAATTACTGGATGGGTGCAGTGTCAATGGTTGATGATAGTTCGCTTTGGTGACACAAAAGTGTATCACACTAGAAAGTACGATGGGATGAATGACCCTAGTAGCCATTTGATGGAATGCCAAACATTGTGGGCATCATGACCAAAGGATGAATGGGTCCATGCATTTATTCACACCTTGAACGAAATGCCAAGATCATGGTACATATCAGTAGAGTTGCACAGAGAAATAACCACTTGGGAAGAGATGACGGTTTGCTTTGCTCATACATTTAGTTTCACAGATGCTATTCATGATGTCAACAATGCACTTCAGACCATCTAAGATGTGGTATTAAAAGTAGTCCTGGTCGCATATCTAGTGGACCCACATGCGGATTTCCACAAGAATTCAATGATGGAATGTTATAATGTGTATGGCGAACCTGAGGATGACAATGAGCTACGAAATATCAATATTTCAAAGACAGAAGGGGGTAGGGATTTCACAACACCAGATATACCAATTGACCCCATGAATCAGCCATTGAAGATTAGAAAGGTTAACATTGGGATGGAGGAGAACCCAAAGTTTGAAAGTGTTGGGGACTACGGGGATGAGGAGACCATGGAAAAGATCACGGATCTACTGCATGGGTTTCAATATCTATTTCTAACCAAATTATATGAAATGAAAGGAATACTGGGTGATTTGGGAGAGATGAAGATTCCATTAAAGACTGATGCGAAACTAGTAAGACAGAGGCCATACCGCTTGAATCCGCGGTATAAGGAGAAGGTTAAAGATGAATTAGATAGGATGTTGGATGCTGGAAGCATCGAGCCGGTAGAAGAATCAGAATGGATCAGTCCTATGGTGGTCCAAGACAAGAAAACTAGTGAATTTCAAATCTATGTCGACCTCAAAAAGTTGAATGATTCCTGTATGCATGACCCTTTCCCAACACCATTCACTGATGAAGTACTAGAAGGAGTAGGCAATCAGGAAATACATATTGTTTTACAGATGGATTTTTTGTCTACAACCAGATAAGAATCGCCAAATAATATTGACATAAAACAACATTTGACACTAAATGGGGATGTTTCCAATACATAGTGATGGCTTTCGGGTTGAAGAATGCACCTGCAATATCTTCTCGGGTTGTTGTAGCTGCATTCAAATATTTCATTTAGAAGTTCCTACAAGTTTATATGGATGATCAGACAACGTATGGTCTCATTAAGGATCATCTAGAAAACCTGCGAATGATGCTGGAGAGATGTCGACAATATCATATTGCGTTGAATTCCAATAAGTGTATTTTTTGTGCACCTTTTGGGATATTGTTGGGCCACATTGTTTGCAAGCAAGGATTGTTGGTCGACCCTACGAAGATAGTGCTTATTTGGAGCTTACCACCACCAACAAATGTGAATATGCTTAGGGTGACACTAGGGCACACTTGGTATTATCAAAAATTGATCTGAGGATATGCTCTGATTACTGCCCCTATGGAGAAATTATTGAAGAAAGATCTTGCATTTATTTAGAGTCCATAATACCAAGGAAGCTTCAACACTTTGAAGGCCAAGATGGCTTCGACGCCAATACTTGTGTTCCCAGACTAGAGTAAAGAGTTCCAGGTCCATGTCGATGCATCATCTGTCATGATAGGAGTAGTGTTCACGCATCTAGGAGAAGGAGTTCTTGATCACCTGATAGCTTTCACTAGTCAGAATTTTTCATTTGCTAAGAAGAACTATACAACCATAGAGAGAGAAGGTCTGGCGATGGTATATGCGCTACAAAAATTCAGGAATTACCTCTTAGGTGGGAATTTTAAGATGTTTACTAGCCATTCTGCTTTGAAGTATCTGGTAAAAAATCCTGTGTTGGGGGAGAAGATATGTTGCTGGCTACTTCTCTTTCAGAAGTTTTATTTTGAGATAATTGTGAAGATGAGTCGCTTGAATGCTAGCCCTGACTTTCTTTCTCGGATCGAGACAAGCAAAGAACCAACAAACATTGACGAGGGACTATTGGATGCATAGTTGTTCCGAGTTGACATAGCGGATGATTATTATGACCAAATAATCATCCTTGGTGGAAGGAGTCGCACCAGAATATTTTTCAACAATCCAGAAGAAGCAGTTGGTAGTCAAGGCTTCGGATTTTTTAGTTGATTGATAGGAAGTTATACAAACTTGGACCGGATGAGATTTTGCGGTGGTGTGTCCTACCACATGAACAAGGCCAAATTTTGGAAGAAGCACATACTTGAGTTACTGGTGGACACTATGGAGGATGCGCTACTGTGAGAAAGGTGCTTCGCGCAGGGCTCTAGTGGCCCACCTTACACAATGATGTGCGGAGCTGCGATGTCTGTTAACCCACTGGAAAACCATCATGGCGGGATGATATGTCGCTAGTACCACAAGTAACCTTGTAGCCTTTTGATAAATGGTTTTGTATTTTTTAGGACCAATCAACCCATTGGGGAAGAGAACTGGTGCGCGGTACATATTCACCGCAATAGACTACTTGATAAGGTGGGAGGAGGGTGCACCTGTTGTGGATTGCACTGCTATGACAACGACGAGATTTCTGTTTGACAACATCATGACGCAATTTGGATGTCCAATTATATTGATGAGTGACCAAGACAACAATTTCATCAACCACAGTAAGCGTGCTAACAGAAGAATTACAAATACATCATAAGAAAAGTAAACCATATCATCTACAAGAAATTTGAACAGTCAAAACTTTCAACGATATACTGGAGCATGTGCTTACAAAGGTAAGTAATGCTACCCACGATGAATGGGACTTGAATATTCCTACATTACTATGGGAATATTGCACCACTTGCAAGACACCGTTCAAATTGGTATATGGGCAAGAGGTAGTCATGCCTATGGAGTACATTGTTCCCAGTCTGCACATTCCATTGCGACAAGCATGGATGATGCAGCAACACTAGAGGAGCGTGTGGCGCATTTGATACAACTCAAAGAAGTCCATTTTATAGCAGGCTTCCATCAATGCCTCGAGAAGGATCGACAAAAGGCTTGACATGATTGCCACATAAAGAACACACAGTTTCAGCAAGGAGATTTGGTGCTGCTATATGACAGCAAGTTCATGATGCATACAGGTAAGTTACATATGCACTGGCAAGTTCCATATCTTGTTAATTCCATTACTTCTAGGGGGCAGTTCAACTGTAACATTTAGATGGAGCGATGTTTCCAAAACTAGTGAATGGTAGATGACTGAAGCCCTATAGGACAGGGCCTGAACTGCGTGATGCTTAAGGCATTTCCCACTTGAAAAAAGAAAGAAAGAATAGTTAGCCAAAGGAAGGGTGCATCAGGTCGAAGTGGATGCTCAAGTAAGGGGGGTCAGTAGCACAGTTAGGAAGCTTTGTCGCAACCGCTATAGGGTTGCGACGTAGTCAAATCAACAATAAATGAAGAATAGTTAAAAAAGTTAACTAGCGGTGCTTGTTGAAGCGACGGGTATTGATGGTGGATATGACCACTGGGTTGAGAGGATCGACGATGGATTTAGGTAGTTAATGCATGATTTCGTCATGATGGTCACATTGGATTTGGGAATGATGAGGGTGGATCGACTTGTTTCTATAAGAGGGTGCTCGACATGGGTTGAAAGCACCATTGAGCTAAGTAGAGTTGCAAGCATTAATGCAATGAGTTGAAATCCAGAGTGACCGAGTGAAATTTGTGAGTTGCAGAGTAAGGAAGAGGGTGTGTGACGATCAAAACCTTGTGGGGTATTGTTGTGGCATGCAAGGCACCCTAGACATGCTAGAAATTTCAAGTGAGAGGGGCTCGCCAATCATACCGGTGACCATTGTTGAGGAAGTTTCTAGTATTCCAGTTGGATCATCATTGATCACGAGGAGGAAGCAGAAGGGCCAGAAGCCAAACCCTCCGACACCGCAGAAGCGACCGACGAGAACCTTGATCAAGGCACAAGGAGAGGGAACTACGCAGATGGAGCCTTCAAGCTTCGGGGAAGTAGAGTCTACTGCACTGAAGGGCATTTCCATTCATGAAATTCCAGGTTACATCACTCCCACCTGACCTGGTACATAGCCTCAGTGGATAACTAAAAACCAGAAGTATCAGCACAAGATGCCGCCATTGTCGAGGGGGATGGTGTGTAATACAGACATTGTACCATCAATGATGAAGACAAAATACAACGATGATGACCTATTGGCGTTACAAGATGTAGTGAATGAGCCTTATGAGTCATTACCCTTAATCGCAGGAGGGCCCATAGTATGTATCCCGCAGCCATGGGCGCAGGGGTTGGATAAAGCTGGGTTGCTAGGGATTATCAACATGCACATTTTGGGTGGCTGAATGAAGCAATTTCTTGTGTCAAGCAACTCTTGGCTTGATTTCATGGTGGGACATTGTGGTTGGACACACCCATTGTAATCACAGTAGATTTGATTTTGGAGATCACAGGGTTGCCAAAGGATGGGCCCAAACCATTGCAATACTTTAAAGGAAAGGACGATGACAAGCTTTTGGCTGCCTGGTTGAAGATGGAATATGAATTGCAACACGATGGCAAAGTGTATCGCAGTGATAGCATCAATGACCCTGCGGTACATATCAGTTCCAGGATATTAGCGAGCAAGATTGTCCACAAGAACCGCCCCATCCAGTGCACTTCAGGGGTGATTGCATATGCACAATAATGCATAGAAGGGGTACAAATGAAGTGTTCCCTAGTTTTGCTAAACCAATTAATAGAGGAAGTGGTAGTAGTTCAGGTCAGAGAGTGGCCTTTCACATATTGTTGTCTCTTGATCCTAATTGCATTAGCTGTGGCTTGGATGGAGCTAGTGGATTCCCAAGGGATGGAGATTGAAGCAGTGAAGGTCTGTAAAGGTGCACACTATCAAAATATGTGGTGGGTCGAGGAACCCACTAGGTAAGAGTATTGCATGATCCACTTTTGGGTCTACTAGGAAGCATTGCAAGGAATAGTTGAAAAATTTCCTCGTCTATCAGAAGAAGTTGTGGTTCACCATAGGGCCGCACACTATTCATATCCAGGCATGGACCGACACAAACAATGCATACCGATTCCCTACAAGCTGACAGATGCAGAGTTGGAAGTGACAGTCCAGGATTGGCCTGTAGAATGGCGTGAACCAGTTAGCATAGAAGAAATATCAGTAGGACCACCAGTCGACACTCCTGAGGATTCGATGCGGAAAGAGCAGAGTCATCATGACTCCGATGGAGACTCATTGAAGATGACCCCTACTGATCTAGAAGCAATGCACATCCTTACAGAAATAAGGATGAAGCAGTGCATGGAGCGGGAGGCAAGCAACAACACTAGATCAACATTGGAGGCACAACTACATCGACTTATTAAGGCCGTCATTGACACATATGATACCGTAGAAAAAGAGATGAGGAAGTCTACTTAAGAAGGCTTCACCAAGGTAAGATCCAAGTTATATTCTATTTATGATGATGTTTCAAGAAGAGCACTGGAGAGTGCTGCTGTGCAGGACTATGCGTTAATTAGCATCGAGCCACGGTTCCGAAATGTTCAGATTCTCCCGACTCCAATTGATATTGGACAAGAGGACATGAATTCCTCATTGCAGCAACTACAGAGCGTTGCGTTGGACATCAATAAGTTGACCACCCATAACTTAGTACACATATAGTGGGTTTCCAACTAGGAGTTGGCCAATCGTTAAAAGGATATCAATGATCAATACCTGTGGTCGCACGAAGAAGAGGATATGCTGCAAAAAGAAGTAGGGGACTTGCACCATGAAAATGCCACACTGATGACCGAAAAAGTGCAGGAAATAAAGGCACCGAGGAAAGAACAAGAGGAGCTCAAGACAAAAACTGCAGAAGAATTAATAGAGCTAAAGAAAGAAACTAACCGCCTTGTGATTAAAAAGGAACACCTATTTGCTAGTCGCAGGGAGGTGGAAGAGGCTGTTATGGATTCTTGTCAACACATCCGTGAAAGCACCACAGATTTGGATGCCGTTGCAAAGTCAAAGCGACTTGGAGAAGTTATTGTGTAGCTACAACAAGACAACATTATCTTGAATGCTCTGGTCTACCCAGACACACCACCAGAGCAATTTGTAGAACAAAAGGGTGCCATCGAGGAGATTGTAGTCTAGGTTGAAGAAATGGAGCAAGATGCCAAAAATATTGCTGAGGCAATGATACAATTTTGGGGTAGTGTCATTCAGGATGAATAATTGGAGCAACTGGCCAAATAGTTGCAGGAAGATGAGGGCCAATTGGAGACACTGAAGATGGCATTGAGGACAATGCCACCAATTGTTCAGATTACGTAGTCAACAGAGTTAAAGGAGCTATAGAAACAAGTCGAAAAGGCTCAAGAGCTCCAATGAAAGCGCATTGACCAGCTCGACGAGTTCCAAGAAATTGGATCGTGATTGGATCCCAATTGTCAGTGAAAGCAGTAAGTGTGCTGCAGGTTGTGCAAGATGGTAAGAAGGAAGTAAATGTAAAGATGGTGGATCACCCATTAAAGCAGGATTTGCTTGGATGTCAAGACCTTGCTGAGAAAATCAAAATGCAGGTAACATAAATTTCTCAGCAGTACAAAGACTTTAAGCTAAAAATCAACCAGTACACCATGTCCAACTGGCATGGCTTGAGGGAGAGCCACAAGATTGTGTTGGGGACCTGTTGGCAAGGGGCTGAGGATTAGTTAGTTGTGCAGCATTGCGGATGATGCGCAAACTCATAAGACACCACGCAATATGGAGATAGCACGCAAGGCAAAAGATATACTACTTTTGAATATTTTTGTCACTTTTTGTACTGTTTGACCATATTTTGTGAATATTGGTCATTAGTTGGTAGAATCAGTTAGGAGTTATTTAGAACTGGACCATGAATGTAAAGGTGCAAGCCTATAAATAGAAGAAGTATATTTAAATGTAATGGGGAAGTTATAAGAAGACCATGAGGATCATATTGTGCAATGAGAATTGAGAGTTCGAGGCTCAATTAAATTGTTGTCTGTTTTGAATCTGTGGTTGATTGCGTAGAAGACAATGTGACGAGAGAGTTCTTGATCTAAACTATTGTACTATTATCTTTTTGTCTCTTTCTGCAATCCAATGGTGAATGTGTGTGACATGGATCTATGATGCAATTTTTACTTCTTATGAATGATGTTATTTGTCTAGATCTGTTTGCGCAACAAAATGGTTATTTTTGTGATGAATGAATGATGAGATATGAGAAAAGCAATGACGAATGGTTTCATTTTTGAGAAAGTGATTGGTTAGATAGATAAGTTGATGAATTGTCCATGCCCATAGTCCTCTTCTATTCTGCAGAAAATTGGTTATGTCATCCCTCCCTCGAACATCTCGGGTGAGACTTCATCCGCTCCGCGGGTGTTGCCGAACAGGGTAAAACCTTTCTGAGCTGGTGCTAAGGGAGATCGTGGCGATTCAAGTGTCGACAGAGTGGGAATCGCTATCGACTGAGGTTTTACACTTCTCAGTGTGATTGAGACAACTTGACATTGATGGGCAATTTGATGGGCTTTAAAGTATATTAAAGAAAACTATGTAACAACATTAAAAACATGCACATAATGTTTTGGAATATTTAAATTTAATATACTGAATTTGTTTATATATGCTATGTATGCTTCTAAAACATTGTACCATACGAGATGCTTAATTTCTTCAACAGAATTTTGTTGTGAAGTGCACTCAATCTATTAGTCTTGTGATTTAGTTTATAACTTTATTGATTTGTATCATGACCAACTACAATAATGGAATTCATTCCATACATAAATCCACTCTCTTTAATAAGACATTGCAACCTTATCATTCCGTGTTATAATGCCTCTATGTCTAAATATCTCCAAGGTTACATTGGAGCAACTATAGCTCAGGGATAATTTTAGGGGAGAATTTTGGCCTAGTGGGCTATTTTTCCATGTTTTTCTCCCAAAAAACATTCGCCATTTTGCATTTTTTGAAGCCCTGTTCTGCCCAATTTTGATGGGGTAAATTTTTTTTCACCCTAAAAATAGCCAAATTATTATATAAACGATATAAAATCCTTGGAAATTAAAATATTTTTTGAAAAATATCGCCAATCATTTTATAGTTGGCGTTTTAANATTATACACTTTTAAATATGTATGGTTCCTTAAAATCATCCCTGCTATAGCTATAATTTATTATTAAAAAAATTCCATACATAACTCCACTTTAATAAGACATTGCAACCTTATCTCGATGTCTAAATATCCCAAAGGTTTACTATCTGCTTGAACCAAGAGTATTGAGGGAATTGAAGGCGGGGATGGAGCACACTCTGCGTGAGCTGCAGATGGAGCCATGGTGGTCAGACCCTTAAGGTACCCTTTTCCCTTGGCGCGTTTGGGACCTCACCCTATGACTTTTGTTTCTCCTTCTATTTGCTTACTGGGTTCTGCCACTTCCTCTCCCCATAGTCTCAGTCCTCAGGTGGTTTCTTGGCTCTGTTGGGTTGCAGCTTACCCATAGAGGGTGGCATTCTTGGATTTCCTCCCCTTACCAGGGGGACTAGTACCAACCAAGAAAAAAAGTGGGAATGACATTGATTTCTTTCTGCTGCCTCTATGTTCTGGGTTTTTTGGCTTATCAACCCTACATGGGTATTTACGTTGCTCGTGTTCTTAATTTTATTCCTGCCTCCATCAACATACGTAGGGTTGACTTCTGCTAATTTTCCGGGTTTCTCTGTGGAACTGGGGTTTGATCTTTCTCTCCGGGTTTTGAGGGGTTTTTTTTCTCTCGCCCCCTGTCCTTTCCCAGTACCTTGTTTCTATTGGACTGGTGGTATTTTGTGTTATTTTCTTGGATGTCCCCTTTTTGTCTGGTGGGTTTTTGCCTATCTTCTAGTGTATGACATTGGCAGTCCGTCGGGGTGCTGGTTCCGGGTTTCTTGTGGGCATTGTTCTGGTTTGCTCCTGGATTACATTTACCGGTGATTCTAGGGGTTATTCCTTCCTGCTCTCCATTCGAGGATTTGGGTTTTTTCGGTTGTTTGCCCTTGTTGGCATGTTTTGGGCTGACTCATTGGGGGTTCCCCTCATGGCTGACATTGGGACTTCTTCCTGTTTCCATCATAAGCGACAGGAAAAAAGCATAAAAACCCATGAAGGGTTGTTTCTCTACGTTCTAGGCCATGAGATTTACATGGACCAGATGTCCTCTCTGTGCTTGCGTGCCCTAGTGGGGAGATTGGAATACTGCAAACTAGGTAAGCAAGCTTGGGTTGAGTGGGCTTCTAAGTACTAGAAACCGCTGCTGACTTATATACCAACCATTATCCTTTTATCTAATGGATGGATTGTATTTGTCTTCCGGGAAGCTGACCATGTTGCGTTCATTCTCGAAAGGATTTGGCGTATTGGTTCGGGGTCTCTGGTTCTGGGGTGCTGGCATACCCATTTTGACCCTCTCAGGGAACGTGTGACGAAGAATCACCTATGGGTTCTGCTGCCTTCTCTCCCCTTTCCCCTCTGGAATAAGAATATACTTGAGGGCATTACAAATATGATTGGCAGGCTCGTTGTGGTCGATGAGGATTTCCATCTCTCCTTTGATAAAAGGATGGTTTGGGTGCTGGTAGAGATGGACGTTTCTCTTGGTTTACTCACTGAGGTGGAGATACTCTACAAGGAGAGACTCTTGGTCCAAAAGTTGGATTATCTCCATGTACCATTCTGCTGCAGTAGGTGCCACGAAACTGGTCATATCTAGAGAACCTGTCCCATTCTCCTGACTGAGCACTCATGTCCAAGACAGAAAGGTTCTCCTATTGATAAACGATGTAACATCTCTTTTGCTCCGGAGCACCCAAAAAATGGTATTTACTCACAATCCCTCACTCTTTTTGAAGATGTCTCTAATTCAGTGCTTGAAGCTTTAATTGTTCTGGACAATGCTCCTATCACAGCTTGTCCCTCTAATCCTATCTTGGGTGTAAACCCTCCTTTGGTCTCCTCTAAAGATCCTTCTTCTCCCTCTATTATTTGTTCACAATATCCTACACATTGTATGCCTCCTCCTTTGCATCCTAAACCCTATCACTTCCCCTTTAGTTCCTTCTTTTCCTTCGATTGTGGATTTTCCTCCACTCCCTACCTCTGCTACTCCTTCCTCTCAACCACCCTCTCCTTGCATTCCTACTACCTCTCCCTCCTTCTCTGATCCCTCTCTCCAAATATCTCTGTCGATTTTCTCAGCAACTACCCCCTCCTCCTCTTATACACTCCACTTGAACTCTATCTGATTTGAGAAGGTAACTGCCAGGAAAAAAATAAAGACCAAAAGGATTTTTTAGGTGACCTCTCATCTGCCTCACCTCCTTATTTCCCCCTCTCAGTTCACATTAAAGATGCTGCAAGAGGGTTTACTCCATGAGGACTTAGAGCATCACCTCCCCTCCCTCATGTTCCTTTATGAATATCCTTTCTCTTAATGTCCGCGGTTTGGGAGGGAAGACCAAACAGAGCATCCTTCGTACACTTTTCCTTTCGATTCATCCGTATATGATACTCCTTCAGGAGACTATGTGTAGCACATATCCTGCTCTCCTCGCATTCTCTAAGCTCTTAGCTAGTTGGGAATTCTGTGCCATTAGTGCCTTTGGTCTCTTGGGAGGGTTTCTTATGGCCTAGAACCCTCATAGGGTTATATGTCATGCTTATGAGACTTTTGCTAGTATCCTAGTAGAGGCAAACTTTCGTGGCATGAATGATCCCCTAGCCATCCTCAATTGCTATGGTCCCTACCGGAATAGGGACATATTTTGGGAAAAGTTTCTCAGGGGGGGTCTTCTCAGCACACCTAATTTGATTTTGTGGGGGGGAGGGCGGGGGGGAAGGGGCTTAAATTAACCATGAGTGCTTCTAAGACTTGGGGGAAGAGAGCTACCCTAGACCCACTTACTTCTCATTTCAAACTTGTTTTTGACTCTATAGGTCTTATGGATATTGCTCCTACCATTGCTGGGCCCACTTGGAGAAATAGTAGGGTTGGAGATGAGTGGATCGGTAAAATATTAGACCATTTCTTAGTCTCTTCTTCATTGATTCCCTCCCTTAGGGCTCATCATGTGTGGACTCACCATGCTGATATTTTTTACCACTTTCTGATCTGCTTTGAGTGGAATAAATCGATGGGGTCCTGCAACTTCCCTTTCAAATTTAATAGATATTGGACTAATGATCCGGATTTCATTCTCTGGGTCTCCAATAGATAGCCTAAGCTGACTCCTCTATTCTCTAAAAATTATTTGGACCTCCTTACTCATAAAATACGATTACTTAAGAAGGAAGTAAAAGAATAGATCAGGGAAAAAGGGTCCATAATGGAGTCAGATTCTATTAGGTTGGATAAGGAAATTGGGATCCTACTCTCTGGTTCTTCCTCTGGTATCCTCTCCCATGAGGATCATTTGTCTCTCACTCTACTTAGATCCAAAAGAAATAAACTGTTGGATCACATCCTCCTGACTTGGCAACTTAAAAGTTGAGCGAAGTGGGATTTGTATGGTGATTCAAACACCAAGTTCTTTCATGCACCGGCCTTGGGGAGAAGGAATCAAAATACTATTTGGTCGCTACATGATGATGAGGGACATAGTATTGAGGATGAGACTACTCTAAAGGAGCTGGGACAAAGCCATTTTTCCCATATTTTCCGCGATGATAAGCTGTTAGAACCCCAAATCTTCACAAAAATTTAAAATTTTGAGATAACATAAAATGCAGATTATACGATTTACTAACTGCTAACGGTTAGCAGAAAATGAAACAGTCCAATGATTAGTATTACACATTTTCAACTACATTAACTAAGCAATTTCCTTTTCGTAACGTAAATAAGATTTGCTTGTATACTGTGGTCTTTCAGTTTACTAATGAGTTTACTTTATGGCAAGTAGGTGGAATCTAACTTTGAATCCTAGGCTTACTTAGCATTTATGCTAATGCAAAAATATTACTAGTTCTTACAGGTTTACAGGTATGATCAAACAAGTAGACGTTTTAAATTCATAAAGTATCAAGAAGTGTTTCTATTTGCAATCAATATGCTTAGTAAAATAGGCTGATAAATTCCAAACAAATTCAATGAGGTAAAGTAGTTTATTTTCTCTAGTTTTTCTTGTAAGCAAAGTTTAGATAAATGAGTTCCTTTCTTTATCAAACTTAGCGATACCAACGATACTTACTGTGAACTCTAAGCTTGTATTCTTTGTTTCATATTAATTTCTATTTTAACATGCTTATCTTACAAATGTTATAATTATTGTACTATTGGTTTTTATTCATGAAAGAGCTTCTATCAATACTGATAGTAAAGATTCTCAATAGAATAAATTTGATTTCATTTTAACTTATTAGTTATGGTAAGTATCAACCTATTACTTATATGTACAAATCAGTTGCTCACTAACAGGTTATTAGCTTCCTCGTCAATGTCATACTGCATGTACTATTGTATCATCTACATTATCGTATTATTTACTTAAGTACCAAACTGATTGATATTTACATTATGTAGGGAAACTTACTGCCTGTAAAACTGCTTGATATTATAAGCTTGATTAGTGCAAAATCAACTGCATCATTTCACATGGAAAACTGTTTGCTTTTACTTCCTAATCTAAGTCAATCAATGTTGTTCCAATGATTATGGACTTGAGTAAGGTTATTCCATTGTAATTCTTATTATTACCATAATGTTGTTTTTACTAAGTTAATGTCTAGAACAACTATTATGGTAGATCTTCTTATTATGATAAAAAATTTCCACCTTATAAGAAGTATAGGTTATCTTGTATATTCACAAAACTAACTAGTCCAACATACACAAATATGGTAAACTTCTAGCATTGACAAGTTGAAAAGCAACTTGTGCCTATGAAAGTTTTAAACCAAAGTGGAACTTTGTAAAAGTCATAACTATGCTCTTTACTATGCTATCCAACTCTATAATTTATCACTATTCGAATTGTTGGTTTTAAAAGGGTTATAAACATGCATAATCAACAATGTTTACAAGCATATAAATCTATAGTTAGTTCGAAGGTTCTAAACAAATCAACTTTGGACTTTTCCATACATCAAATGGTTATCACATTTTACTAGGGTCAACGTTGAGAAACCATTGTTTTACCCAAACGCCAAATCGAAACTAGCCAACATTATGATATACATGTTACATGATTAACGATGGGATATCTAATTGCATACATTATAGTTCATGCATCATTTTGATAAGAATCATTGTTTAAATAATTGGGATGATTGAAAGGTAAGCGAACTATTGAAATTGACCCATGCATGGTTTGAATTATTTGAGGGCACATGGTCACCTCCTATTCGTGTATTGGAGATATATAACTCTTACAACCATAATGCCTTGTCATTCTCCCTCCACAGTTCACGCTGGCCTTCGGGCTGCTCTGCAAGGTTTTCATGGTGACCATGAGTGTTCTTCTTGTTCTAGCTTGCCCCAATGCCTGGATTTAATGTGTTGTAGTCTCTTGAGCTCGGTCTTGTTGCTAGCCTTCATCACTGTGGATTTTACCATGCGAGAGCTCACTGGTTGTTTGCACTTGTTCGCAGTCTATCTTAAACTTCGTCTTACCTTCCTCGTGGCCTCTAACTGTGGTGAGAAGCTAAGCTTCACCTTTGTTAGTTGTGATCCATCTGCGTAGTAGGGTTTTGGGATTTTATATGCACACTGTCGTTGGTGATAGTCGTGTCGCTATATTGTTCGATACTCTTATTAAAGTAAGTATTTTAGTTTCAATCTAGAATAGAAAGCTCACGGTAAAGATTGGTTTACAGTTAGGTTTATTTTTATAGAAAGAGTTTTGAATTTAACGCAGTTCTGTGCTCTCTTTGCAGGAACTCGAGACTCCACTTGCAAACTGTGAAGAAGATGATGTTGGCTGTTCTCGAAGGCCGTGGCTTCAATCTAGTAAGCCCTGTGTTCAACGATTGGGTTCTTGCCCTGCTTGTAATAGGGTTGTCGATGGTGAAACCAGAGCTTGGAAATTTGTCCAGTTTCACCATTAGATATCTGGTTTTCCTTTTAAGAATGTTTTTGAGTTCTATTTGATTTACAACCCTCGCTAAGTCAATGGGTAGTCCTGACCGTGAGTTGGGTGTTGCAATTAGTTAAAATATTTAGCCTTACGGCCTGTCACTGCGATACAATGGTTTTTAAAAAGATTTCTTTCGAGCTCAGACTCGTTTTGTAGTAATACTATTTTGTGATTCTGTATAAATTATGGTTTTCCCCTATTCGATTGTGAATACATAATTTTACTATTTATTATATTTGTAATAGATTATTGTTAATATTTTAAGACTCTAACTCAGTCATAGTATAATTTATTTTACTTGTTTGCTCAGGAAATACGAGCTAGGGTTTTCCTAAATGAAACCCTTGTTTAAATAATTCTTTTAAAATAGGTTCTGTTACTTGTTAAATTTGTTTTAAGTTAACATTATTATAGTTGTGTATTGTAATATCTTTAAATTGTATTTGTACATATATTTGTAGTAAGAATTGTAACCAGTCTATAATAGCTTAATTGATTATTGATATAATGATCCAAATAAATGGATTATAGCTTAATTGTTTTTATTTGAAACAATATATTTAGTTTAGGGTTTCGACCCTATAGTTTACTTTTGCAGGTATAAACCTGTTGATAATTATAGAACAAATCTTTACATAGATGTATATATTTATTTATATATTAGTTATTATCATATTCTTATTGTTTTGATTTACTAAAATAATAGAAAGAACTTTATTTAGAGTTATTTGAAAAGATAAGCATAGATTCTGTAACTAGTTTATTCTTTTTAATTTAAATACTTTTCACATAACCCTTCTTAATTTATAGTAATTGTTATTCTTACTTTAGTTGATATTATTGGTAAATAAACTATATGATTAGTAGTTTATTTTTTTTTACTGAACTGAATATAAACGATAGCTTCACTGTAATTCTTCTACTGCATTGCAATTAATTTCTTAGTAAACACAAGGAAAATATATCTAACTTAATACAGTTTACCCTCCAACATATTTTAGCTTGAATAAAAAGAATAATCTACTATCTGTAAACACAACATCTTATCTACTAGGGTATTTTCTTAACATATTAATCCTTCTACTTGTACTAGATTACTACTATTTCTTTTCGAGTATATTTACCTAAATAAGCTTGTAAGAACAATAAACATATAACCATATTATTGTTTTTTTTTATAATAACCTACATACTGAAATAAATTACTTTGCTATTATGAAATGCAGAACCACATCTATTCTATTCAGTCTCTTAACATTTTCTTCATCTATTGTAAATACTCTATTTGTGCTGGAGTACGGCCTAGTCCTTCCAAGTGTGGAAAAACAAAGATTAGAATTATTTTCCATCTTAACACATTACTAATTCAGATTCATTTCTTCAATAATCTAAACGATTACTAACTCTAACATTTTTCAACTAAATATTTAACATTCATTTAACAGTCATATTCAAATTTAACTATCTAACACAGTAAAACAAAATAATGTAGAACCTGATTAGGATAGAAAACAACATCGTTAGGAGGCCGTTCCTTCCTACCAAGCTCCTGGAGAGCGCTCAAACAATGCTTCCTCAGGACCCCCGAGCTTGTTCCTGGTCTTCTTGGCTAAGAACTAGTGGAGCATGAAAACAATAGACTAGTCCAATGACTCAGTAAAACACTCTGCACTCAGCAGTAAGATCTTTCAGCCGAAAAGCTGCACTAGATCACTTAGCAGTTATCCCCTCAAACTCTTTCCACAATTCCCTTCCATTGAATTTATCTGAAGTACATTCACCTGAATGATCACTTCTCTAGAATGAGCAGCCTTAGCTCTCTTCAATGGGCATTTTTATAAAGATTGCCTAGGTCTTTTGGGTCAGTTGTCATTAATTGAGCCACCTGATCTGATCCCACTTTCTTGGGGGATCATGCCTTCAAATGTAGGGAGGTTGCCACCTGCAATAGTTAAAAGTGGTTTGAGGATGCTTCCACGTGTTTGTTTGCTCTCCACCCAGTCTCCTCCACCAATTTGACCAGTAAACACTCTTTTAATAGCTCTCCTAAGTTGTTGTCTCCACCTTTATTTATTTATAATTAAAATATTCAGAATTACATTTAATATCCTTGACTCTGATGAGTCATCAATTTGAACTTAGCATAGAATTTAACATATTGTCTTCAAATAATATCAAATAATATGAAATGGTTTCTTGCAAAATTGGGGCTTGTGACATAAGCAAACCTATTTTCTTGCACAACTCAAGGTGGTCATGATTTACCCCATTATGATCTCTCATGAGGAAGCCCCCAGCCTCATACAACTAGTTACTTTGTTTGAGATCGAAGGAGCCTTGAATTCTTTCAAAAAGGATAGGAGTCCCGGTCCCGATGGCTGGCCTGTTGAATTCTATTTACACTTATTTGACTTATTGGGAGTTGAATTATTATCTGCTGTTGAGAGTGTGCTAGGGTTTTGGGCTGCATTCCTCCTTCACTGAACTCTACCTTCCTTGCCCTGATTTCTAAAAAGGATAAGCCCTTAACCTTTGCTGATTTTAGGCCTATCTCTTTGTGTAATCTGTTGTACAAACTGATTTCCAAGTTTATTGCTGTTTAGCTCAAGCCTTTTTTGGATTCTCACATCTCCAAGGAACAGTATGGTTTTCTCAAGAATCGTCAGATTGTTGAACCAATTAGTATTGTCTAAGAGACTCTCCCCATTGTGAAAACCAAGAATACTATTGCTCTTGTCCTCAAACTGGATTTGGTGAAGGCTTTCGATAAAGTGAACTGGTCCTACATTACACTCATTTTGATCCAGATAGGGGTACCTCTCTTGGGTGTCAACTGGATAATGGGATGCCTTACATCATCAAATTTCATTGTTTTAATCAGTGGTATTCCGTCCAAGTTCTTTAGTGCCTCTAGAGGGATCATACAAGGCTGCCCCCTATCCCCCTTGCTCTTCATACTTGTAATTGAAGGACTCAGCCTCATGATCTTAGATGCCAGGGAACATGGCCTCATAAGAGGTATTAAAATCTCTTCTTCACTTGCCCTTACTCACCTCCTCTTTGTGGATGATGTGATCCTATTGGGCACTGGCACCTTACCTGAGTGGATTGCTTTTGAGGTTATTTTGAGTACCTTTTGTAAGGCATCTGGGATGAGCATTAGTTTGGACAAATCTTGCTTTCTCTTCAACAATGTGGATGATGACATCCTCATTAACATTGCAAAAGTTATGCCTTATAATATGGAGCCTATTGCCTCAGGTTTTAAGTCTCTTAGCTATTATCTCAAGCCTTTGGGGTATAAGGTCAGTGACTGGAATTGGCTGGTTCAGAAATTTGAAAACAAAATCTTTCACTGGTCTCATAAGTTTCTCTCTCTTGGTGTCCGTTTGATCCTCATACAAGCTGTGTTGTCTAGTATCCTGGTCTATTGGTTGGGCCTTGCACCCATTCCAGTCTCTGTTTTAAATAAGCTCCGGAGTTTAACTTTTGCCTTTTTATGGGGCTCTACAGGCAACAGTCATAGGTATCATTTATCCAATTGGGAGCACCTCTCCTGGCTGAAAGAGAATGGAGGCTGGGGCATTAAAAATATACATTGGTTCAGTATTTCATTAAGATTACAGAATTTATGGATGGTTCTTCAGAATGATGGGTTGTGGCATCATGTCTTAATCAGCAAGTACTTGAAGAATCTTTTGGTGGTGGCTTGGCTCAGAGGTAAAAACTTCAATTTTTGAGGTGTTTCTGTTATCTGGAAGGGGTTCTTGCTAACACTTCCTTGGCTGGGAAGAAGCTTATCTTGGAAAGTGGGTAATGGACATGATGTCTTAGTAGGAATTGATCCTATTATTGGTGCCCAAAATTTGCATTCTCTGCCTATAGGACTCCGAGACTTCTTAGAGGACCTGGATATTTCCACACTCTCACATGCTTGTAATATCTTACCAGGTTTGCACCATTATTGGTATACAGCCGAGGATCTGTGCATTGATGGGGAATGGAAGATTGCATGGGATACTTTCACGAGGGGTTTGGATATTGGAAGGATTTGACTCAATACCCGGATCGATTCTCTGGTATCATGGGAACACAACAAATTTGATGGTTCTGTATCTGCAAACTTGGTATATGACAGCATTGTACAATCTTCTTCACCCTTGGCTGGTAACAGATTACTGGCCCTCATCTGGTCTGGCACCTTGCCTAGAAAAATCAGCTGTTTTATTTGGCTGGCTTTGAAGAACAAGATACTAATGTGGGACAATCTTCAAAAGAGAGGCTGGATCAAGCCTGGCATATGTGCACTCTATTGTGAGGATGAAGATAGTGTTTAGCATTTATATTGTTCTTGCTCTGTATGGGATAATGTTCTTGGTCATCTGAGTGATCAGTACCATTTCACACTCTCCTCTTAGTCTGATAATCTCTGTTAAATTTTGGAAAATTGGACTGTCAGATTTTCTAAATATACGACCTGTTTCTATCTTCCCTTTCATGCTATGTGGGCTATCTGGAAAGCAAGGAATATTTATATATTTGAAGGGAAAAAGTTGTCTGTCTTAAGCATAATCCATTAGATTACATATTCCTCTAAGATGTACCATCCTCCTGTAACAAAGGCAATAAATCCAAGAGCCTTTGGCCCAGGACCTGTTCTTGTCTATCCCTATGGGTTTTTTGATGGGGCTTCCACAAGCAATATTGGAGGAGTTGGTTTCTTCTTGTACTTGAACGAGTCACATTCCTTTGAGTTTGCATTAGGGTTGGGTAATTGCACCAATACAAAAGCTGAATTGGTTGGGCTTTGGGCTCTTTTGCATACTGCCCAGGTGATGGGGATTCCCACACTTAATGTATTTGGTGACTATTTTGTCATTTTAAATTGGGCCAAGGGTACTGCTGCCCTTTCCCCACCTGATCTCAGCCACTGGTGTGGGGATACTAGAAAGCTTTGTGCCTGCTTTCTAGAACCGTCTTTCAGCCATATCTACCATGAACACAATCATATTACAGACAGCCTGTCTAAATATGCCCTTTCTTTGGCTCCCGGATTTGGTAGTTACTCTGAAATTTTTGAAGGCCTCTTGGCCTCTCATGACACTTTCTAGCTCTTTTGAGCTCGGTGTGGGAGCATGTTCTCCTATTTTTTACTTGCACCTGTTTATGATAGATTAGGATCGGGCACCTTTAGACTGCAGCTCTGTGCTCTTTATGTACACGGTAGATATGGTTTAGAGGGATATATTTCTCCATTTGTCTTTGATAAAACTCTGTAGTTGATGGATTTGTACTTTGACCTCTCCCTCTGCAGCTTAGTTGATTTGTGACTCATTCTTGGATTTCAGCATAATTTCCACTTCTTGTATGACTGTAACCCTTGTTTTGGGATGGCACATCAGATGCCCTTTGATTCTATAATGAATATCAAGGACAAGCTTTTTTCTTTCTGAAAAAAAATATATCCCCAAGGTTACATGAGAAGAAGTATGGCCTATCATTCCACTTTAATAAAACATTGTAGATGTCTAAATATCTCTAAGGTTACACGGGAAGAAGTATAGCCTATCATTTAAATTAATTATTTGAAAAACAAATTCCATACAAAATTCCACTTTAATAATACATTGTAACCTTATCATTCCATGTTATAATGTCTTTAGAAAGGTTATATTCGAAAAAATATAACTATTATTTATAGCTCATGAGATTAGAGAAATTGATAATGAATAATTGAAATAAAAAGTTGTAAATTGAATATCATAAGTTCAAATTCCTAATGAATATTTACTTACAAGAAAAAAAAAGTATAACTATCATTTATTAAAAAATAGGACTCACAAATGATTGTGAATAGATTTCAAAATTTCATGTTAGTTAATTCTAATAGTTTTATGATCTTTCATACTATAAAATAATAATTTTAATAAATAAAAAAATATAGATAATTTATAGAGTGATAAAAACGAATAAAATTTATTATAATTGTTGTAATACTAACGTAGATTCATTTTTTTGAGGTGTAAATTTTTTCATCTTAAGTTTTTATATGTTGAGAAAAATTTACATCTCTAGAAATTTGTGGGCCGACATAATTTTTCTTTAATTACTTTTCATGATAACATCTCTCTCATAATGGGCTTTAGAGCACCTCACTCCTCTTGGTGTAATACATAAAGTTACGTGACAACATCTCCCTTATCTTGGGATGTGCTCCTCTCGTTGCACTAATATATATATATATAGTTTAGAAATAACAAAGTGAATATGTTACAAAGTAGTTAGTCACTTAAAATTAAGAAAGGAAACCAACATAAATCCATCTTAAACCTGGATCTATCAAGTGATCCCTCATGGTGCTTGATATATTTGAGTTTAAGTTGGATCTATGTTGGTTTTTATTCTTCTTATTTATGAGCCAACACACATTTTTAATAATTTTTTATTTGGTTTTAAATTTTATTTTATGAGTCA
>LPNX010502193.1:0-19246 GCA_001517045.1 Pseudotsuga menziesii
GCGTTTTGAGGGCTTCTATCTAGCACATGAGTAAAAAATCAGGTTTTCATCGCCAAATTTGGCCAAAAAGTGTTACCCATCTTCATGGAATCACCCATAGAGCTCAAGATTCTTTCATAAAATATTTCTATTGTATTATGATCTTACTGCTATGGTCATGTTTAATAAATCAAGTGCATTACTCTTTATGTATGGACATAATCCTATATTCTTCACGATAAATTTTACCATGTGTTGTTAGTTTTGTTAAGAGAAACTCTTGCAATGAGGTTTGTCTTCAGTCTCCTTGAAGACTCCTTCGTTTGTCAACATTGAGTTTTATGCGAAACGTTTGGAGCTATTAGTTTATAAAATATATTGTAATTTACAACATATCTCTACTCTAACTCTCCCTTACCAATCGCAAAGCAATACCAACAAGTTTGATTTGTTTACAAAAGCGATTATCTTCTTGCACAACTAATGGACAAGCTGTGTACATGGTGATATGTTCATAACCATAATGCAATTGTTATTGTAATGTTACAATACTATACTGATTTATAGTTCGCAATATTATGTTACAACAAAATACTACTTATAATATAAGGTAGTTTCGCTACCTAAAAACTACTATCATAAGGTCGAAACTAGAAGTAGAATACATTTTAAGTTTGTTCCTATAGTATCCTAGTTCCAAAGCATGGCTCTATCAAAAAGCATGATTGACATAGTAAGCAATCGTATGAATTTATCCAAATGATCAATGGCAAAGTAGACATGAGCAATCATAAGTAACGTTATAATATGGTTGATAAAGTGGTTTGTATTATTGGCAAATGTTATGTCCCTTTATACTATAGTCGATAGCATGGTTTGTAATAATTGGAAAATAATATAATCCATATTCGATGTGCAGTGTTGACTATGGAAAACAACCCACACTTGGTTAAAAATTCTAGACGGGCACGTGGAAAAGTCTCCACCATGCAACGGTTGACTTATAATGACGAAACCCTATTCTTTGAATTTGGCTCCGAGGGTTTGTATGTTTGTCGGATGCACTGAGAGACTTCTTGCGGCCATGAGAGGCCTACTCCTTCCTCGTTTGTTGGCTTCGTAGTATGCAATACTGTGCTGCATTATTGTGCAAGTGTTTTAAGGGTTCGTGGTTTGTGTTTTCGATTTCTTCTGTGAGTTGACAAACACGATGTACGTGGTTTTAACCTCCTTGCTTGGCTTGAAGCCTGTAAAAAGGATTTTACCCTTATATCTGTTCTTTCTTTACCTTAGCATCATAGAGCTTGAGTGTTGTATCCTTGCTACTTCTGTCACAGGGTTGGTATGGGGGTTTGCTTGCTTCTCGGTGATTGTTCTTTCTCGGCTCCAATAAATTTTACTCACAGGTAAACACTTAACTCTGCTCACCCTTCTTTTGTCAATTTAATTACTAATTTTTAGGGTTTTAATAAATCATAACTTCGAGTTTTGAATATTGTTTGGTTTTTAACTTGCAGGCTCACGCGGACAGCTCTAGATTTGAATGGAAAAGCACTCATGCATCGGTTAACTTCGTGGGATTTCAAACGGGTAAACCCCGGCCTCGTCGTGGGTTCTCCCTACTTGAGAAATGGGTTGGTTGAAGGTTCCCGTGGTTGGAAACCTAGCTGCAAACTCTCTGGTAGTTATGATATTTACATTGTTATTTATAATCCATGTTTTTGTTTATTTAAACCCTGTCGATACCTTGCTAGGTTGCACAAGATTTAAAAGCTATGATGTAAGTGTTGTTTTGGTGAATACTGTTCATCCTTATGGCCTACAGATGTAATACTGTGTTCAGTTTATAAAACTCCTCTGTGCTTAAAGTTATGTGATTTCTGTCTCATTTGCTTCGGTTTTTCTATTCGATCTTTAAGAAGATGAAACTGTGGAAAGGGTTTTCCCTAATCTGTCATTAATGTAATTTATTGTTAATATTAAATATTTATGACTATTTGGTTTAAGAATGAAGACTATGAAACAGTCTAGATGTAAAATTTATGGGGTTTTTACTCTTTCAGTCTGTAATGTAAACTACTTATAGTTTAATAAAAAGACTTTTGTGTAATTGGTTTTCTTAGTAGAAAGGGTTTCAACCCTTGAATTCTTACAGGCTGTAAGCCTACCTAGATTTGAGATTTATAAAGCACATGATTATGATTCTTGGTTTACTTTGTTTAATATATACATATATATTTTATTTATTATTACTCCATAAATTATAAATTATTTTGAGCTCTGTTTTAGAAGATAATGGTAATTTCTAGAACTCGGTTAATGGAAAAAATATAAACCCTACAGTGTTATGAAATTCTTGTTTCTACTTATAGTGTTTTTTACTCTATTTTTTTCAAATATAAAATAAGAATGATGGGATAAACTTACAGTTAAAGTTTTGATACTATTTTTAAGAAAACAAAATAGAAAATCCTGCATAATTATTACAGTCTCTTACCTCTAAATTATAGTTAAGAAATACTTAGGGTTTTCGTTGACCGTCGGTACTTAATATACAAAGATTATAAAGAATCCTTTGATTCTGGTTGTAGCATACTAGTCTGTATTGGTAATGTTTATAAACAGTTTTACTAATTCTTTTTTACATATTTTCTTAAATATTAGTTTCTTACCTTACTTCTGTTAGCTATGATAATTATATTTTTATCAGCTAACTAATACTGAAATATTTATAATATTTACTGCTTCTTTTATACCTATTTCTTTTTATTTAATTAGTTAGAATAAATTAAAGCAGTTAATACATAACACTGATATTTAGTATAAATTATAAACTTTGAAGTAAATTCTATCTATTGTTCATAATCAAATAAAAGAATCCTATCTACTATTTATATTCCAAATAAAAGAATCATTTCATTTATCTAAGAAAGCCAACTGTGCTAGAGTACGACCTGAGTTCAAGTGTGAAAAAACACAGCTTGAAAATTTAATTTCTATCTGCTTCACTAAATACATACTCATTCCCATTTCTGCTCTAATCTATAATTTTACTAAATCTAACATTTCACAGTTGCCTTTCATTCATAAACCCTAAACATTTAACATGCATGTAATAGATAAACTAAGATTTACTTAACTAAGACAGTAAAAATAAAATAGAGTATGTTGAGGACAAGATGACAACACCTTAAATAGGTCGTTCCTCCCTACCAATCTCCTGGAGAGCACTTAAACAACGCTTCCTTGGGACCCCCGAGCCTATTCCTGGTCTTCTTGGCTGAGAACTGGGTGGAGAATGCAACTGTAAAAACCTCTGTCACCTGACTGGTTCAATTACCTCAGTAATAACAATCTGCTCTCAGCAGTTATCCCCTCAAACACATTCCAGACTCCCCTCCATTGAATTTATCTTGAGTAAATTCATTCACCCTGAATGATCACTTCTCTAGAATGAGCAGCCTCAGCTCTCTTCAATGGAAAATTTTGTAGAGATGCCTAGGTCTTCTAGGTCAGTTTTCATTAAATGAGCCACCTACTCTGGTTCCACTTTCTTGGGGAATCATGACCACAAATATAGGGAAGTTGCCACCTGCAACAGTTGGAAGTGGTTTGAGGATGCTGCCACATGTTAGTTTGCTCTCCACCTAGTCTCCTCCACCAATTGACCAGTAAACACTCTTTTAACAGCTCTCCTAAACTGTTATCTCCTCATTTATTTATTTATAAATAAAATATTCTGAATTTACATTAAATATTCTTGACCCCACTGGGCCATCAATTACAACTTAGCATAAAATTTAGCACAATGTTCCTCAAATAATATAAAATTGTTTTTTTGCAAATTTGGGCATGTGACATTACATGTGGCAAATCATATGTGTGGATGGTCCTTCTTTTGCATGGCTGCTTAGAACATAGGAATCCCCTATTCATGTATCATGATGGTCGAATATGCTCTTTCTACCACTGGGGGCTTTAAAGTGAGAAAAATAAAATGGTTTTTAATCGCAATAATTTCCTAAATCCCAAGGAGAGTCTCATTATGCATTATGAAACTTACAAAACTTACGGCATGCACTTGGCCACCAGTTACCACTTGTTAAACTCTTATGGACATGAAACTATACAAAATTTAACCAAAATGGTATTCACACGATAATAAAGGCTATGCATTATAAAACTTACGATAGGGACTTGGCCACCTGGTAGCACTAATTTTTAAACTCTTATGGACATGAAGCTAGACAAAATTCAACCAAAATGGTATTCACATCGTAATAAAGGCTAGAGATCACACTCCACTCCACGCCCGACGTAATGTTAATCTAATCATAATCAACTCAGTAGGATGCACCCCCCATCCTACTGAATGTTAATCAACTCATATATGCATATGTGAACAAGTAGAGGAGTCGTTCCTCTATGAGGTTATTTCACCTCATGCAGTATTTTTAAAGAAAAAATGATCTATCCACATCAGATTTACTTATCCGCTAGACTAGGGTTATTGATGGAATTGGAGAAGTGGTTGCATTTTCTCTACTGAGTGCATAGAGGAGGCATATGATATGTAGATGAGCAGCATGGATTACTGGAAGGTGGTCACTGGTCACTCTTAAAATTGGAGATGAGATTTCATTATATTTACACTTGTAATGATGAAAGGTTTATATGAAATAAAAGTCTATCTTTATTGTAGTGAAACCATGTAGAGTCCAATAAGATTTCCATTTAGCAATATAAGATCATGAAAAAAATCAATTAGATAATGTGCTTAGAGGGAGATGGGTGAAGGTTCTCAAAAACATTTGTTTCAATCAAGATTCAGTCAACCTGAGTATTCCTAACATATTAATCTTATTAATATGGTTATTGCTAATATTACAAAAATTCTACTATAATTTCAACTAGCACACCCACATAGTTTGTGGTTGGATCATGTCGATAGGGATCAAATGGTTAAGAGATAGTTATGGAGTGAAAGACACTTTGGATTTCTTTTAATTCCATGTATTCTTCTAGTTAAACCAGCATAGATCCATCATAAATATGGATCTAGAAAGCACCGAGAGGGATCCAATTTCTTTAGGTCTAAGTTATTTTTATATTAAATTTTTAAATGTTCATAAAAAATTACACCTCAAACATTTTGATCAGTTTAGTGTTTGGTAAATCAAGGTTTAACATGGATCTTTTAATTACTTTTCATTTAGTTTTATTATTGGGTTTTTATTATTTGATCAATTACATTTCGATCCGTTTAGTGTTTGGTAAATCTGAGTTTAACATGGATCTTTTAATTGCTTTTCATTTAGTTGTATTATTGGGTTTTTATTATTTGATAAATTAGGTGACATGTTTTTCTCTATATTCTTTTTTGTTTACACTATATAAATATATGAATCCAATATATATAAACGTGACTAACATTCATACAGAATCTCCCTCATACTGGGCTGAGAGCACCTCGCGTCTCTCGATGCAACAAGTTTAATTGTGAGTTATGCATGCCTAGCTACATGTTATCACCTACATTCTTCATGTTATCCATTTATCAACTATAAGTTAATTTTTATATTATTTTTCTCTTCATCTCACATTGTTCTATGCCATGAACTATAGGTTATACATTCATCAGCTACGAGTTATCCATGCATTGCTACCAATTATCCATTCATCCACTAGCTACTAGTTATTGTTTATATATATATATATACATATATATATATATATATATATATATATATATATATATAGTTTATTTCGAATTTTGAATGACTGCCATAGACTCAATCTTGACAACTTACACTTGTCTCATTCTCCTGCATATATGAAAAATCATAGATCGTAGTCCACCCAAAATCTCAAATAAAAACATCCATCAAGGTAACTAGTTTCATTTATATTGTTTGTACTTTATTTTGATGTACACAAATTCTACTATATTATTTTAAGCTACTTGCGTTTATATAATTTTATTGATAAAATTGGAATCATTTTATTATTTATTATCATTATTTCAAAATCTTAGGTTTTTTTCATCATGTCTGTTACTTTATAAACATTCTTATATTTTTTTGGTTAAAAACGTAATGATAAATTATTAAAATTCAGGATTATATTTATTTATTTAATAATTAAAAAGTTTATATATATATACGAAATTTTCTATTATTTATTTGAAAATTTTATATTATAATAATTTGCCATGCACTTTTCATTGATATTTTGTATATTTATTTAGACATTAATTTATTGGTTATGATTCACATTGTTATTTAAACATTGGATTATTTGTTGAAATGGTTATAACTTAATATTTTTTAATTATTTATATATTTCTATATTTAAATATTATTAAATTAATATTTTAATAATGTTTAATATAAATATACTTTTATTAAATATATTAATACAAATATATTTTTCTTAAATATATTTATTTTAAAACCAAGATCATCGTGTATATGCATGGTGTCATCTTCCAAAACATTCAAGAAAACCATGTGAGCATTTTTATAGCCATCTACTGCTCAGAGAGACTCGACATATGAAATCACTATGAAACAATCGACAATTGCATTCTCTTCTAGCAAGGCTGAGTATTGTGCTATATTTCTTGCAAGTAAAGAAGTCCTTTGGTTGTGACAATTATTGATGGAGTTTGGAATTTAGTAATAACATCTTACTACTCTTTGGTGCGATAACCAGTGTGTCATCCACATATGTAGAAATTTGGTCAAGCATTAGAGGACCAAACACATTAAGATCCACATGCATTTCATTCACGAGCTCATCCAAGATGATGTTCTCACCTTGGATTAATTGCCTATTGAAGAGCAAGTGGCAGACATCTTTATGAAACTTCTTGCATCTTATTGGTTTATTCAACTTTGTTTAATGCTTGGGGTGAAGGAAGTTGTCCTTGGGATCATTTTGAGCCCTCCTACCTTCACCATTGTTTGGTTTATTTTCTCTCTTTTGGAGAGGAGTTTTTTTCCCACAAGTTTTTCTCATTTTCTCGTTTTATGAGAGTTTGTACTTGGGTACTTCATAAGGCCTAGTTGTTAGGACCAATTTTTGTTCGTTTTTTATTTCCTCCCTATGTTTAGCATATGGGGATGTTAGTATTTGTATTTTTGGAGGAGTGTATTTCCAAGGAAATCTGGTTGGCCTTGTGTTTCCAAGGAAGCCATGTTGTAATCCAGTCATTGTGAGTTGTAAGCTCACGTAGACATTGTATGGGTATTCTCTCTTGCTATAAAAGGAGAACCGTATTATACATTTTTTATTGAGCATATCAATAGATCATTTATTTTTCTCTCATGTAGAAGGGTTTGATCTTGCATCTCTGGGTTAACTTGTGAAATTTCACATAGTGAATACAAGGATACGACTCACGAGACTACAGACAAAATAAAATATGCTACAAACACCGTAGTGGGGGAAGGCTTGAGCATAAGTAACATCCCCATAATGCTAGAGGTTGTGAGAGTGGGAGCTCCTGACTTGAAAATAGTGAACTTTCCCAGCAATGGGAATAACCATGGTTTCAATACTCGGTCAGCCGCCAGTAATATACTAACAAATTTCAGAAGTCATAATGCATTATATAATTCCAAAGTAGAGCATTATACTAAGCTAATGGTTTAATTTAAAGAAGAAAAGAAAAACTCCTATCGACTAAGAGGGAGAAAAGGGCCCTACTTTCTGGAAGGTCGCATGGCTTTAAGCATTAGATGATGCAATAAGAAAAGGAAAAAAACAGATGAGTTTCTCACTTAGTAGCCAGCTCGAGCAACAATAAGCATTGCACCCACCTCGAGACGCTGAGAAAAGAAGTTTATTAGGGCTATGTTGCCGCTCTTGACCGACGTGCGTGTGTCAAAGCCCAAAATTAAGCACATCGGCCCAATGGCAACTGTGAAAAGAGCAGCCACTGTCACCACACTCCTCTCTTCCTCGCTTCAGGTTGGCTCTTCTCCAACTCAAGGGGGGCGTCCTTGGTGTTAAGATCGCTAAGGCAAGAAACAATTGCGGACAGGGTGATTGGAAGAGGTTGTCTTAGCGAAATAGTTGTAGCATAAGAGTATTTGAATGGTTGACGGAAGGAGGGAAGGATCAAAACTCCATTAATGGACCAGTGTTGGTATACCTAAAGGGAAAAATGGATTCAAGGGAAAATCCACGAGATCCTTGTGTCAGAGGGGCAGCTACTATATCTTCTTCTTCCTAAAATCGGAAGATGCACTATGCAGACAAAGGAGATGCTACACAATCAAGCTTGATAAAATGTAAGCATTGAACCCGTGCATGCACGCTCACAAAGGGGAAAGGAAAGCAACTGCTAGGATTTACACCTTCCAATAGGATGGGAGCATCTGTTTATGGTCCCCAGACGTAGACATAGAAAGGAAAAGCAGCTAGCAACAAATGCTCCATAACACAAGTTAACACGCCACACATCACAGTGAGTGCTCAACTAAACAACCATGTAAACCAAAAAAGATATATTTTCTATTAATATCTAGAAAAATCCTCCAGGCTAGTTCCTTTTATAGAGCAAAAAGGCCACTCATTCTTTTTTTTTTAAACAAAAATAATAATAAAATAATTGTTAAAAAGAGAAAAAGTGGATGAATTCTAAATCCACTTTTTCCTCCCTAAACAACTACATGGTCAACATTATCTTTAAAAGAACTCAAACTTAGCTAAAGTGTAGCTATCACTTTGTCTGATCCACTATCCAAATATTTTGTTAGAGTGCACCAACTCCCCTATCGAAACTTTTGGAATTGATTTCCATGCTCAGCTGCCAACTGTGTGGGTCCGATCCAACATCCATCATTAGGATGCCAGCTGAAAAACAATTGTCTGCCAAGGAAAAGTGTGAGCCAATCTCTATGACACAGCTACAATAACATTAGGACATGGCTGCTAGAGACACCACATCACGGTGAAACCACCACTAACTCGTGAACTGCTACAAAATCCATTTTTTGGCTACTAAAAGGAAGGTGAGCCGAGCTCCACGTAGCAGTGAAAGACCCGCGATTTGGTGACTAATCAAATAATTGTCATTCTATCAAACGTAAATCCCCTGAAGCTAGTAGCTCCAGCTCGTAACAGTTATCGGGAACCCTTAAAACTTGAGTTTTTTTTTCAGAGGAAAAAATACCAGTCTTTGTTATTCATAAGAATCAAAAGACATCTTATACAATAATCTAAAATTTCCTGGAAAGAAAGCAAATATGTAAACACATCAAAGCAAAGACAAAATAGTGCTGAGCATGAATACAACCATCCCATAGAGAAGAAGCACAAAGTCTGATCATAGCAGACTTTTCTCATCATCCCTGATAAAATAGGTCAGAATATGCTGGATAAGATCGAGAGTGATCATCAAACAGACAAATCCTGAGCAAAACTTGCCGGCAGATAGTCTCTAACAAAGCAGACATAGTATAATAGACATATCAATCACTGAGTGCCAAATATAAAGAACTAAGTGACTCAGCACAATCTAGAAAAGCATAAATTGGTTGTGATCTATGATCAATCCTTCCAGGGATTCAAAGAAGATTCCATGACCCATATCCAACTTCAAATCCTGTTTGGAGAGACCATCCGCCATCGAGTTATCCTCACGATATATATGTTTGAAGATCACATGCGGGACATGAAACAGCATAGAACGAATATCATCACACCAATGATTGAGAGATGGAACATTTAGTGATGCAAGTCTATTGAGCCAAGAAATAATAACAAGTGAGTCACCAAAAATCGTGTGCATGGGTAAACCCATTAGCTTACTCACTCTGAGAATAGCCCATAGTGCCAATAATTCAGCTCTGGTGTTTGAGCTACATCCATAGCCCATGGAGAAGCTAAAAAATGAACATCATTGAGGAAGATCACAAAACCAACACCACCAATGTGCTCAGTTGCAGCCCCATCAAAGAAGCCACAAGGATAAATCTTCATAGGGCTTAGACCGATGTTCTTGAACTTTTGTTTTTTTTTGTGGAACAGGGTATAAGTTCAGAAAACTTTCAACCTGGGAGATAAGTGCATGAACAGTAGGCTTTCCATTATCAAATAGGCATCCGTTCCTGAGTTTCCAAATACACCAAAAGATGAAAATCGGAAGATATCTATAGTGTGCCGAGAATGCAGTAAGGCCGAACCAATAGACCAAATAAGAAGAGACAGATTTAAAATGGGGGGAAGAATACCCAAAACGAGCAGCGAAGTAAGAATGGATACCCAAACAAAAAGAGCAGTCCAGAAAGAGGTGTTGAATATCCTCTGCACTCAACCCACAAAGAACACATTGACTAAGGCCCTGGTAACCATGGTGTTGAAGTTGTTCCGAGGTCAGTATCCTGCCCCTACCCAATAACCAGGTGAAGCAACAAATTTTCAATGGTATATTGAGAGTCCAAATCAAATCAAGTACAGAGGTCTGGTCTTCAGAACAACACGTGGATGTCATACAATCATATCCCAAAGATGTTGTTAAAGGACCCACATAATTGTGATGTGACCAAAGAAGAGAGTCACTGTGGTCAAAAAGACGTATTCTACCAAATTCCAGCCCTCTAATGTAATTCTCCCAAATAATTTTCCATTCACCCTGGAGATCGAGATCATCTGCCAAGAACCAGTAGCTCGTAGCAAATGAAGTTTGATTCCTAGCATGAGCTAATGTACAGATACCGTAATCTTCTAGATAGTCCCGTAAATCACAAGGGAGAAGAAAGGAAGACCCCAAACCGACGACGGGATCCACACCCACTCGTATAGCTGAACCACTTCCAACTTGCCAGATTAACCCCTTGCCCAGCCATGAAATGGTTAGGAGGAAACCTCTCCAAATAACTGATGCATTCCGAAGAGAGAAACATTTTTCACGAGGCCACAAATGCAGAGGCAATTTTTTCATATATTTAACAGAGAGAATCCAATTCCAAATGCCACTGCTGTTAAGTGCAAGCCAGAAACTTTTTAATCTCAATGAAAGACTAAACCAAGGAAAACGCTTAATGCCCCATCCACCCATGGTTGTTGGGCACGCCAGGAGGTGCCATTCCACGAGGTGGAACTTCTTGTTCTTTGATGAATAACCCCACAAAAAGGAAAATATCATGAGTCTGAGATGATCAAGTATGGACTGTGGAATCGAAACTAATGCCATCCAGTATACAGGAAGACTGGAAAGAACAGATCTGATGAGAACAAGACGGCCACCAAAGGATAAGAGCCGATTGGTCCAGTGAGAGATTCGCTTATCATATTTTGATATAATCCAATGCCAATCTTTGACCAGGTACCCCGATGGCTTAAGAAAGTAACCTAGATAGTGAAAGCCCTGATTTAAGTGCTCAAATCCTAAGGGTAGGAGACCTATGATTCTACGAAGTAGATTACCATCGAGGTCATTGTGGAGAAAGCAAGATTTGTCCAAGTTAATACGCATACCAGAGGCTTCACAAAATGTATCTAGTATAACTTTAATAGCCATCCATTCCTCAAAAGAACCCAATCCAAGTAAAATCAAATCATCTACAAAGAGTAAATGTGTGAGAAATAGCTGTGGCGAAATCTTGATCCCTCTAATTCTGCCATTGAATTTGGCATCTTTGATCAGTAAACTAAGACCTTCAATAGCCAGAATGAACAACAAAGGAGACAAAGGACAACCCTGCCTAATTCCATGAGAGGCAGTGAAGAAGGGCGAATGGGAACCATTTACAAGAATGGCAAAATTTGCGGAGGAAATACAGCCCATGATCCAGTTCACTCCCACAAGTGGAACCCCAATTTGAATAAGAACAAGTCTAATAAAAGTCCAATTGACCCTATCGAAATCCTTCGTCAAATCAAGCTTCAGGATAAGAGCACACCTATGTTTGGTTTTGACAGAATGAAGGACTTCCTGAGTAATGGCTAAGGGTTCTATGATTTGACGATTCTTCAGGAAGCCAAACTACTAAGGAGAGATAGATTTGTCTAAAAAGGGTTTGAGTCTCAGAGCTGCTACCTTGGATATCAACTTATAGACCAGATTACAGAGAGAAATGAGACGAAAGTCTGCAAAGGAGACAGGAAGTTCTTTTTTAGGGATAAGAGCAATAAAGGTGGAGTTAAGGGAAGGAGCCACTCTACCCAATCTCCTGGAAATCTCTACCAAATTAACAAGATCAGGCCCCAGTAGATCGAAGAAAGCCAGATAAAACTCTACAGGCCATCCATTAGGGCCCGACGACTTATCTCTTTTGAAAGTTTTAAGAGCAGCCTCCACTTCCGATAGAGTAACTGATCCAGTGAATGCCTCTTTCTCTTCTGGACAAATGAAAGATGGAAAAAGATGAATCACCTTGAGTTGAGCTACAATACTTGTCAAATGATCATCAGCAAAGATCTTTTTAAAGTATTGTATCCTCAGAGATTTGATACTCTGATCATCAATAACCCAATTGCCCGCCTCATCTTGTAAACTCCAAATGGCATTTTGATTTTTCCGGGAAGTTGCCACCGCATGGAAATATTTGGTATTTGCATCCCAATGCAGGGCCCATGTTACCCTGCTTTGTAATCTAGCTTAGCGCAATTCATGGTCCAGCATCATTTGTAGTCCAGATTTAAGAGAAGTCAATCTCCACTGCTCCTCAGCACTTAAAATAGCAGAATGAGAAAAATCCAGGAGAGAGCTGATTTCATCTTCCATAATGGCTGATTTGTTCTTCAACTTGAGAGTTTCATTTTTAGTCCAGTACCTAACCTTACCTTTTAGAAGACGAAGTTTACTAGAGAGATCATTCACGGCATCCTCCGAATCAGTAGACGAGATAAGTGGCCATTCAGTTCTTACCATTTGAATAAAATCCTCATTTTCCATCCAAGACTGGTTGAATTTAAATGGGTAAGCACAAGAGATCGGATGATCTAACCATTCAAAAAGAACCAGGAAGTGATCAGAGATCCCACTTCTATGAGCCCAGACCCAATATCGAGAAAGTAAGCTAACAAGATGATCAGATAGAAGGAAACGATGAAGTCTTTTGGAAATGCCCTCTTCCCCTATCCTTCCATTCCTCCAAGTGGGTCCTGCACATGAAGGGGCCACATCCACCAGCAGGTGATCGGAGAAGAGCTTGGAAAAAAAAGGCCCTAGAGGGTCAAGATGCACCTTAGTGCCCCAAATCTCTGATGCATTCAAAGTAAGGTTCAGGTCTCCCGCCAGGATAAGGTTAGGTAGTGAGAGAAGACCACCAGAAGCCACAGTATTCCAAAATTTTTCTCGATTGTGGTAAGGACCATAACAATTTAGGATGGAGAGAGAAAAGGAGGAGCCATGAATCATGGCCTTAAGTAAGATACCTTCCACAGTATGATAAGCTTTGCATTTGAGGACTTTTGGGTTCCACCCAGATAGAATGCCCCCCGATAGTACGATGGAATTGAGCGCACAGAACTCCCATCCAGGGCAGAGCTTAGAGAAAGCGATAAGGAATGGATAAGAACTGGTCATAGTTTCTTGAAGGAGTACAACATCAGGTGAAAATAAAGAGAACAGGTGACGAAGGCTTTTTTGTTTGGCTGAGCCCCCCAAGACACGGACATTAAGGGTGAGGATTAGGAACCAATCTGTTGGGGGGTCGAAGCTCTAAGGACCCTGAGAGAAGAAGAGGATGGCTGACGAGCAACATTTTTGAGTCTAGTAGATAAAGGGGTATACGGGGTAGGGATAGAATCTGATAAATAATGTGGAAGGGTCCGAAAAGGATGGGGAGGTAACATGGCTGTGTGGTGGAGTAACCAGAGCCAAGTGGCCAGAGTTGGATAGAGAGGGGAAATCCAAGTCCGTGAATAAGGGGGAAGGAGAGACCCCCGCAAGGGGAGGTGGAGGGTCGAGAGATGAACGGGGTGGGAGTATAGGAGAGAGAGAAGCAACGGAGTCCAAAGAAGGGATACTTGGTTGAACCGCAGCACATGAAATAGTAAGGTGGTCAAGAGACGAAGGGTCAGCTGTCTCCAAGGAAGAGGGGGGAGCACGACCACCGACCACCAAGTCAAAGAAGGCTAAATCATGATCAGTAGCATCATCGAAAAGAGAACAAGCACTATGAAGGAGACCAATAGAAGTGTCAGGAAGAGCAGAAGGTAAGCTGACCGGAATAGCCTTTGGACCTGGAGGGGGAGACACGAGAACCACGGAAGGATGGCAATGTCTCGGAGAAGCAGAAACCTGACGCATGGTAGGACAATCACGGCGTAGATGACCCGTGTCATGGCATAGACTGCATCTAAATGGAATGCCCTGATAATCGAGTCGTTGTGTAAACAGATGCTCCTGGCATAGAATCTCAATATCGACCGGTAATCCCTTCGTAATATCCAATTCCACTAATATCCTCGCCATCCTTTTATCATATGTGTTCATAAAGTCTTCTTCCACAGCCACAAAACGCCCAATGGTATTGCCAATACCCTCCAGAAGAGAGCAATTCCAAAGGGGAAAGGGAAGACCCAGGAGTAGAGCCCACATATGTCTTAAAACTTGAGTTGATTAGCAGGTGGATGCATTTTTAACTTGAACAGCAGCAACATGATAGTGGTAAAAAAAAAATATCCCTTGCCTAGCGCATCATCCACAGATGAAACCAAGCGATCGGTGGCTAAGGAAAAGAGTGGATTTGCTCTATGACTTGGCCCATGAGTTGTTCAAAGTCATGGTTATCATAAAGAACATTATCAATGCTGTGATACCTCTTTTAAAAACTGCCAGACAAACACCATAACACGAACTGCACTCCCCAGCATCCGCTCCAGCATCGGCTTCAAAATAAAATTGCTTGATATGTGGCTGCTCCAATAGATGACCACTATAAAGACGCCAATGAGTCGTTTAAGCTGAACCCGAATGCCACGTGAAATCAATAAGACGCCTCTCCTAAACAAATCGGCTTCCAAAAATGTGGACTGCTCCATGATTGACGCCAGTGGTGACAGAATTTTCAGATCATTAATGAAACTTGATATCCTCGACTCAGCTGCTAAAAATGAAAGTGTGGGTGAAACTGCTCTCTGTATGCCCCATGCCCCTACCTCATAAACTCCACGACTCATCCGAAGTTTATATGCAGATGGTCTATGGTTTGGTGCTGCATATTCAAAGTATTTTGTTGGTAGCTTTGACAAAATGAAAACACTTGCAAATCCAAGCTCGTGTCCTCTTTATCACATCAAAAATAACCCGTGTTTCCATAAATCGGAATAATTAGCCCTTCTTCATTCATGTATAGCTTCACTATCAATTCCTTTTGCTGATAACCACTAATGAACAAATAGATTCCTCTGCCGATAAACCTAATAAATTCCTCAAAGCAATGGAGCTTATGAATAGGTGAAAGGGCTGCAACCCTTCTTTCATTAAATGCCAAGAATCTGAAGGTAAGTAAATCTGAATCGTAAACAGGCTGATCCATAGTTACTTCACCATCAGGGATATATTTAGCAGATGGACCAGCGAATATCTCTCACAAATGTTCAAGATTCTCAGTTTCTGTGTAACATAAACCTTTCTTTGCAGAGTAACAACCATAGAAACAAAAATAAAGGAGTCTTGGCACCCTGCCGGCCATTATTTCCTTGCCGCTATACAAATTTCAGCTGTTCCATAAGGGTTGAAACCTCAATTTCTGCTGGGTTGTTTGTAAATGAGCGGGCATGGCGGAATCATGAAAATGAAATGATTTTATCCAAAGGTGATCAGACTGAAAGTATGGCTGAGATGATCCTTCAAAGGCAGAAACAATACCCACTTCCTGTTGTGTGCAACTGCAAAGATGGCAGTCCTAGGAAACCGAAACAATCCTCAAAAAGCATCTACTGGTGGCTGAGAATCACCATAGATCACTCTACGGCAGAGTCTATGTACACCCCTGTTAAAATGGGGTGGTAGCAGGTTCAATGACTCCGGGAACTTAACATTTATAAATAGCTCTCTTGTTAGGTCGCTAAAGAAATAACGGATAGAGTCTTGGGAGCGGACTTCTTGACGTCTTTGAAAGCCTCGTTTCCTATTGGTCTCGTGGTTTGTTGTCGCTGATCTTTAACGCTTCTTTAGTTTTTAAGATTCAATAGCGAAAGCCTCAATATGGATATGTAAATGGGTTTAGAAATATACTGTCATTCCTTGAAAAGAGGCATAGCCGGGACTGTCTTGACTCCGCTGCTTTCTTTCTTGACGCTTCCACCTGTCTTTCCTATCTTTGCTCTTGCCTTCTTCGCAACTGCTTATTAAACTAGTAGTTAAACCCATATATATGCTCTTGTTGCTTCTTCCTTTATCTCTGCTTCTTACTTGTAGGGTTCTCCGTCTCGATCGTCTGCTAGTGGATTTGCAGGTGAGACTCGATAAACTACTTGATGGGCATATGGAACTGGAACGGGCTATGCCTATGTCTATTTTCCTGGAACCCGGTAAATATATGGCTCTAAATTACTAACTGAAATATCTTGATATATCTGTATCTAGGCGAGACTATAATGGATCCCAATCTCGTGTAATTCGATGGCTATAAATAACTTTTTCACTAAAAAGGCCATGCTCATGAATATGAAGCTATTTGACTTCCTTGTCGTGCAAGCCAATTAACTTTGTGCTAGCATCCGAATAAAGCAACTCCAGTCAGCTGCCTAACAGATTATGATTCTTTGAAAACTAAAAAAGAACAATTGTCATTACCAAGTTACAAACTCTATGTATTTCTTCAAGAACTGAACTATTCCATAGAACACAGCACCATAGAAATTATTTGCACGAAACTCCTGATTATTCTTATGTATGTAATTACGCTCTATTATCTAAGTTATTATACTACAAATAATTGACAAAAGAATTGATGGAATTTAGTAATGATGTTCCAAGCCTTTTGAATGCTAAGCAATGATTCTAGGTAAAGGGTCTATCTCGTCCTTCTTTGCGTTCCTATCTTCTTGAGCCATTCTTCCTCAGCAATTTAGACTATTAGGGCATATTCATATTCGGAGCCTTAAAGGCAAAGAGGAATGGCCCTTCTCCTTCGCAAACGAAATGGTTGTAAGCATTGTATATCTAAACTAGCACTCAAAGTTGAACTATATGCTATCCCAACACACATATATGGATATTGTATTGAGACTGCTTCCATCATCGTGCTTCTTTGAGAACGAGAAAAAGAAGAAATTTCTCTTACCAGGTTTCAAACTCTATTAATTTTTTTCAAGAATTGAACTATTCCTTAGACAAATTCTTGCATATGTTTGAATATAAGACTCCGCTCAATTAAAATCGCAATAACGTTCAACACTTATACCATTGTACCTAATGTCAATACCAAAGGCTATGGAATGGCACCTTATTAAATTAACTTTATCAATTAAGTTACAATTTCAATACCAAAGGCTATGGAATGGCACCTTATTAAATTAACTTTATCAATTAAGTTGGAAGTGCTAGACAATGCTCATATAGTACTCGAAGTGAGCGTTCATTGGTAAATTCAATGGCAAGGATCTAGCCTAATTTTTTTTTTTGCAAAGACAACGCTCACATACATCGAGTTAGCGTTCATTGGTAAGTTCAATGGCAAGGAGCTAGCAGAGATACATCAACACGTCTAACCACTCTGAAGGGTACATCACCCCAACTTTAGCGTTTATCTTCCCAACCACTGAGTCATGCACATTAAAATAGAACTTCGTAACAACATCAATTAATTCTTACAGGTGGCAAATCATGTGTGTGGATGGTCTTTCTTTTGCATGGCTGCTTAGAAAATAGGAATCCCCTAGTCCTGTATTATGATGGTCGAATATGCTCTTGCCGCCACTGGTGGCTTTAAGGTGAGAAAAATAAAATGGTTTTTAATCGCAATAATTTCCTGAATCCCAAGGAGAGTCTCATTATGCATTATAAAACTTACAAAACTTAGGGCAGGGACTTGGCCACCTGGTAGCACTGTTTAAACTCTTATGGACATGAAACTATACAAAATTCAACCAAAATGGTATTCACACAACAATAAAGGCTATGCATTATAAAACTTACGAAATTTACGGTAGGGACTCGGCCACCTGGTAGCACTAATTGTTAAACTCTTATGGACATGAAGCTAGACAACATTCAACCAAAATGGTATTCACATGATAATAAAGACTAGAGATCGCACTCCACTCCACGCTCGACGTAATGTTAATCCAATCATAATAAAAACTGAAGATGCACCCCCATTCTATTGAATGTTAATCAACTCATATATGCATATGTGAACAAGTAGAGGAGTCGTTCCTCTCTGAGGTTATTTCACCTCATGCAGTATTTTTAAAGAAAAAATGATCTCTCCACATCAGATTTACTTAGCCGCTAGACTGGGGTTATTGATGGAATTGGAGAAGTGGATGCATTATCTCTATGCCATCAGATTTACTTAGTCGCTAGACTGGGGTTATTGATGGAATTGGAGAAGTGGATGCATTATCTCTACTGAGCGCATAGAGGAGGCATATGATATGCAGATGAGCAGCATGGATTACTTGAGGGTGGTCACTGGTCACTCTCGGAATGGGAGATGAGATTCCATTATATTTACACTTGCAATGATGAAAGGTTTATATGAAATTTAAGTCAAATTTTATTGTAGTGAAACCATGTGGAGTCCAATAAGCTTTCTATTTAGCAGTGTAAGATCATGAAAACAATTAATTAGGTACTCTTCTTAGAGGGAGAGGGAGATGAGTGAAGGTTGTCAAAAAAAAATTGTTTAAATCAAGATTCAGTAATTTCTTATTAATATTGTTATTGCTGATATTACAAAAATTCTACTATAATTTCACCTAGCACATCTACATAGTTTGTGGTTGGATCATGTCCATAGGGATCAAATGGTTAAGAGATAGTTATGGAGTGAAAGACACTTTGGATTTCTTTTTATTCCGTGTATTCTTCTAGTTAAACCAGCATAGATCCATCTTAAATAACTTAAGAAAATAGAGATCAGCCATTACAATGGATTCACACACAATAATAATTTGTATTACTTAATCATACACACATCCATCACATATATATATAGTTGGAGTGAGATCCAACTAACTCCAAACATGGAGATGTTGTTTGAGAGAATATCTCAACAGTCTCCTACAAAATCTCAAACCAATCCCAAACTTAGTATGCTGCACTAATGTGAGCATTATCTCTAACACCCACCTTTAA
>LPNX010502239.1:0-19779 GCA_001517045.1 Pseudotsuga menziesii
TCCATTCCAATTTCTTTCATAATCAAATATACTTCTCGATATGTGCGTGGTAAAATATTTGACGTCGGTAATAGAAATTCACTTAACAATCTACAAAATTAAAAAGAATAAGTATCTTATAAACAATATTACTCATCATTAATATCGCATCCATATTTTACAAATAAAAATAACAATAGCAATATAGGACCAAAATCAACCTTAGAGGTAATTGTGAACATGCATACATAGATAATTAACAAATTACATACCTTAGCATCTGTGTGAAACTGGTGTTTGATAAACCATTCAAAGCCTTGAAGTTCACCAACAACAATATAGCAGATAGAAGATTTGTTGTTGAGCCTTCATAAAGAGGTTGATGCGACTTCTTGATTAGAGGATCAACATCAATGTCATGATCACTATCATCATGGCCGTCGTCCTCATCCATTGAAGCAAATGTGTCATGGATCAACCTATGTATCTCATCTTCCTGATTTGTATTGGTAACGTTATATCCATCCATCTCAACGTCATTAAGAACTTGATCAGCTCCAATATTTTGATCACGAATTTGCTCACCCTGTAAAGGAGTATTTCTGCTAGAACCTGGCAAATTATAACTATCTGGAGGCTGACATTTTGGGGGCATTGTCTATATATGTACAAACAATGCAGTGAAATTAGTGTGCATAGAGCATATAAAATTATAATAAGACATTTTACTAAAAGTCATGACATGACGAGCATTAGAGAGAATACATTAAATACTGAATAACCTCTTACCAAGGGACGATATTCATTGCCCCCTTCGGCGTGTCCCTTCTCTCTACAATGTCTTTCAGCTGTTGTTATTAAAAGTCTTCTTCTTTGCAAAACCCTGCAATCATTGCACGGGCAATAACATTTGCCATCGCCCCTCGCCTCTAATGCCGCTCTGAACCGAGCAAGCTTCCTTGCATTTTCGTTCATGGTGACAAAGCCTTGTGGTGACAAGAAATTGTCTTACCTATACCATACCAAACAGTAAGTTGTCAAATACATCACAAACCACTATTCCTTATGTGTCATCAATTTTCTTTATGTACTCACTATCATGACATAACGACTAATATATCATGTACCTCTCCAAGAATAACATCGTATGACATGAGAATACAATGGCTAACTCAACCTCATCAATGAAGTGAATTAAAAGAAGGAAATTTAAGTCCATGAAACTTGTGGGCAGTTTCCTTTTAACAACACAAAAAATCTGAACTATATGTTGATTATACATTGTACTGATAGCCATGTGCACATCATTTGACGTAATCCAACATAAAAAAGTAAATAATTTTGATATGGAACATTGTAGGTTCTAATGGAAGTCATGGTTCCCACAATTGTGCATAAGCAATGGATAATGGTACTAAAAATAAACACAAAAAAAAATTAAAGTAAGCATATTAGTATGAGTGCATAACATGTAACCTACATTGTAGAAAAAAGAAGCATGTAATATGCATACATTCCCTTGGAAGGTTTAGAAAATCATGTGATTTCAACCCCAACAAATGTCCTTCTATGGTGGAGTAGCATTGTAGAGTTTATTTGTATAAATAAGGAACCTTCACACCCAGTATAACATCCTTTTTCTAGAGAAAGATTATAAAATCTATGGACATGACCTTCTTTACAATATCAAGAGGGACTAGTCTCTCCTTTACTTTCTTGTATGTTATCCATTGTTTGAAAAATATTGAACATTAAATCAATGATATTAGTAAAACACAATGAATTTAGTATGTTCACACATCAAATAAACCATTGATTTAATATGCATCATTTGAAAATCATTTCCAAACATGATTTAAGACAAGCTTCATAACCAGTAATGCATAAGAGATGGTGTAAACTTCCAACGTGAATAAGTTAATGAAAAGCTTTAACAAATTTGTTAATAATAAAATAAAACTTGTTGAACCATAATTTTATTTTTACCCCACAACTATATAAATATGAGACTAATAGGTTGGCAAAACAATATAAGTAAATAAAGTGAAATTTGAAAATAAAGTTTAAATATAAAAAACATTAAATAATAAAACTAATATAAAAATGAGTTATATTTAAAAGTAATAATTATTTTTCATAATTGGGAAGAAAAATCAATTAAGCTTTAATTCAAATATGTTCAAGTGTGATAATAAGAGATTTGACAAATTTCGATGTATGGACCTTGGTGTTCAACAAATGTGACCTAAAATGACAATATTGAAGACTTTGATGAAAATATTATTGTGCGTTTGAATTTCCCATATAAAAAAAAAAGTCCCTTTTTGCATGCATGTTGTTCTAATCTAAAATATTATTGGGCGTTTGAACTTTCCATATAAAAATAAAATTGAATCCCTTTTTACATGTATGTTGTCTTAAACCGATTCCAGTAGAAGGCATTAAACCTTGAAAGAGGAGACATAAGCTACAAAAGAAGCAAAATCTTTCAAGCGAATTCATCCAATACTACCCAAAAAAAGTTAGTAAAAGAAGAACATTGTGAAGATAAGAGGATGAAGGCCTAAACATAGATGTCTATCCATGTTTGGAAGATTGGAAATCATTTAGTATGCATCATTTGAAAACACAAACTAACCTTGCATGTTTAAAATCCGAACTATGTAGATCTAGATTGTTCACCAGCAGGAGACGGAAATAATAAACAGCTCCAACAATCACCCGAAAACAGTGCTGCAACAATGGTAAGTGTGAAGAAAATCTTGTTTTGGTCTTCGTTTTTATAGAACTCTTAGACGTCGCTATAGCGACAGCAAACATTGACTTTTTGCGCCCTAGGTCAAGTTGACCGTTGTAAAAAGCTAGTGAAATCTCAATGCCCTAGGTCAACTTGGCAGTGTCGTCGCTATAGCGATGGATAGCCGTGGATACAGCGACGTCCAGCTCTTTAGCCGTGGATACAGTGATGGATAAGACCCCCTGCGTGGATACAGCGACGGCTAGGCGTGGATACAGCGATGCCTCGTTCCTGTTGCTTCCGATTTTACACCAAAAAGTAAGAAACGTGGAAAACCTCCGTGGAAAAATCTGCGCTTTTGTACTAGTGCTTGATTGGATTAACAAGTTTGGTTTGCAAATGATGTTTCCTTGTTTGTATCATCCATCCAAAGTGGAAATTGCACCCCCCTTTGAATGAAAGTTATCTTATGAGGATTTTGGAAGAAGAAAGAAGTTGCAAGGAATAAACGTAATGTAGAATTGTATATTTGTATAATGTAGAAGATGTATTACATAATAAGGCCCCGGTAATTTAGACCGTGAATGGGGAAGAGAGGTGAATTTTCAAGTCAACTCTTAGTTTATTACATTAATTGACCTAAATTAATAATTAAATTTGGCTTTTGTTACATTTCCTTCCCATTAAGGAAGCTTTGTCCTCAAAGATTATTTGACGACAATGACTACGTGAACTGTCACAACGTCTTTGATGTGGATATCTGTATGGGTTGTTACTGGTAGGTTTTGTCCTTCGTTCTATTTCGATTATGGGTTCAGTTTTTTCTGTTATTGGGAGTGCCATAGGTAATTCTTGAAACACCTTGCGATGTTTTCGAATTAGCTCTTGTGTCTCTAGTTGTTTGTCCATATCTCCTTCACTTGTTATAATCTCCATTTCTTGACATTGAGGTATGTACGTTGGTGTATCTTTCCAACATAGCTTTTCCATCTGATGTGATGTAACCAATTGTGTTGGAGGTGGTTGGTACCCATATAATTTGTGTGTTTTCTCGAACTCATGGAATTCAATAAAATTTTCTTGGTGATTTGCAAAGTATGTACCCAATATTTGTAACCATTGTATTCCTAATACTACATCGATTCCTCCCAGTGGTACCGCAAGGAAATCTGACTCTAAGTTATATTCTTTCATTTGTAACTTAACCTTGTGACATTTCCCCACGTTGTCAATCTTCTTGCCATCTGCTACCATAACCTTCATGTTAGGTACTGGTTAAATAAATAGGTTAAATACTTTAGCAAGGTTGACATTAACAAAGTTATGGGTGCTTCCAGAGTCGATGAGAACTGTGACGTTATTATTTTTTATATGTCCTTTAATCTTCAATGTTTGCGGTTGGGCAATTCCAGTAATAGCGGCTAATGAGATTTGTGGGGAGTCGTCCTCGATTCATGGGTGGTATTTTTGTTGGCTATTCGCATCGTTCTCCTTTGGTTCATTGATTTCTAGCTCTACTTCACAAGCATATAATTTCTTATGTAAGCATATGTGCTTAGGATCCCATTTATCCCCACAGAACTTACATTTTCCTTCTTTTATTCTTTGGGCCTCTAAACTGGGCTTTGTTCCTTCCCTAAGTTGAGGTAGTGTATACCTTGGATTTTTTGTGTATCTTGACTGGAGGGGGTTCTTTTTGGGTCGTCTTGGTCGACAATTGTATGAACGGATTTGCTTTCAATAATCCTGGCTTTACATCATGCTTCCTCCATGGTAGAGATGTTGTGTAACTCTAGTTCATCACGGATGTGTTGTTTTAGACCGTGTATGTAGGCCTGTAGTCTTTTTTCATCGGTTAACTCTGGGACTCGAGTTGACAGCGCTTCCCAGTCACAGGTGTACTCATCGACACTGTTTTTTTGTTGTAACCTTGTGATCTTGGTAAAGAAGCCTTTTTCTTCAACGCCTTGGAATCTTTTAATGAGGTCGTTCCTGAAGCTAACCCAGTTGTAAGAACATATTATTGTAGTATTCTTCCACCATAAGTACCAGTTATAAGTGCTTCCTTCTAGATGCATGGAGGAGTATTTAATTTTCTCGCCATCGTAATGGATGTTGTGGATGTCTATGTATTCCTCGGCTTTGTTAATCCATGCTTTGCATTGTTGTTCGTCCCCATCATATTTGGGTAACTCTATTTTCACCCATATTTGGTGTCCTCGTGTATATGTGTTAGAGGACGACATGTTGAATAGAGGATTTGACTGCTACAGAGTTCTGGGGGAGTTTGGTTGCAGGTCATTCGAGATTTGTAATCTGTCCAAGATGGCGGTTAAAACTGCTTGATTTTTCTTTCGGTCTTCCTGTAGAGTGAGGAAGCTATTCTCAATTTGTGATGTAAATTGTGTCCACTTTGATGTCAAATTGTCACTGGTTCGTTTGATCTTTTCATGGAGTTCCTCGTGGTTCTTGTTAATTTTCTCATTGATTTGATCGAATCGAGCATCCATTGATCTAGTGATTGCTGGAATTTTCTCAGCGCTAAACGTTGATTTATTTTTATTCAGTGTACAATGCCAGCTCGCCATGATTCTCTCTCTCTTTTTTATAATTATAATAATAATTATTATTATAATGTAGTTTTTTTTCAAAATTAAATAATAATATTAATATTATTAATAAATATAATATTAATAAATATTATTAATATTAAAAATTTTAAAAAAAATTAACGTGGAAGGATGGAGTGGAGGGAAGGATGGAGCGGAGGTAGGATGGAGTAGGCAGTGTGGAGGGTGATGAAGGTGGCAGGAGGGAGAGCAGCGTGGAGGGAAAGATGGAGCGGAGGTGGGAGTGGAGCGAGCGGTGTGGGGTGGAGCAGGCTGCCTGGGGAAGGATGGAGCAGAGGTGGGGGTGGAACAGGAGGCATGGAGGGTGATGGAGGCAGTGGGAGGGAGAGAAACCATGATAATGGAAGCAGCGAATGAGAAGGAGCTTGAGTGTGGAGGAAAGGGAATGGAGGAGAGAGAGTAAGGTGGGAGAAGGAGCTGGCAGAGAGGGGTGGGTGGCTGGTGGAGAATGGCGCACGATGGAAGGGTGACTAAGAGGAGACACAGATGGAGCAGCAGCAGGAGGAAGCGAGTGGAGAGGAGGATCGGCGTGGAGAGGTGGAAGCGACCTAGAGAGGGTGGGATGTGGAAAGCAAGTGTGCAAAGTGGTGGAGGGAGATGGCATGTGTGGAGGAAGCAGGTGTGCGTGGAGGGAGCAGGCGAATGGAGGATGGAGGATGAAGGATGGAGGGTGGATAAAGTGTGCGGACAGTAAGGAAGATGTAGATGCAATGAAGGTGGAGTGGTGGAGGATGCAAGTGGTGGCGGGTACCGAGAGCGGAGAGGCTCTGGTACCAATGGAAGAGGAAAGAAGTTGCAAGGAATAAACGTAATGTAGAATTGTATATTTATATAATGTAGAAGATGTATTACATAATAGGGCCCCGGTAATTTATACCGTGAATTGGGAAGAGAGGTGACTTTTCAAGTCACCTCTTATTTTATTACATTAATTGACCTAACTTAATAATTAAACTTGGCTTTTGTTACAGATTTGAGATGTTTCCTTACAAAGATACTCTCATAAAAATAGAAATTGTGCCCTCCTTGTGTTAATTAACAACTTTGTGCATAAGGTAATGTTTCATTACTTTGCATCCTTGCACCAAAGTGGAAATTGCACCTTGTCTTAGCCAAAGTTGCATGCTTTTGAACTAACAGAATTTCCTGCACTTTTTGCTCTTGAAACTACTGGTTTTTCCTTTCTTTTGTCAGTTTCTATCTTTTTTTTTACTGTTTAATTTTGCCAAATTTCTTGTCAATTTCTATTTGTCATCCAAGGCAATTTGGATTGCCTAATGTGCCCCCTTAACATGGTAACTCAAATCCACATGTATTATTTGCATATTAATTAAATATGACATAAAAATAATCCAGGATTGGGAACAAATTTAGTACATGTCTCCTAAGTATGAAATTAACAAAATTCCCTAGGTAAATTAATCAATTCATCTTTTGACCCCCTACATGTTTAGCAAGGTCAACACTTTCTATGTTCATCCAAGAAGGTACATGACATTCATCCCCTCCCAATTCTACTTGTCCCCAAGCAGAAGCAATACAGAGTGCTACAAAATTTTATCACCCTCCCAATTGGCATCTTCACTGGGCAACCCTTTCCACTGCATCAAATATTCTTTAATGGTCATGTTCCTCAACCTTCTTTCTCTAATCTACAAAATATTCTCCGACACTAGGACCAAATGGCCTTCATCATCAAGAGCTGGAAGCTCTTATGATACAACTATATGTTAGCCTACTGCTTTATTCAGGAAAGATACATGAAATACATTGTGGATCTTTCTCTTTGGTGGTAGTTCCAATTCATAGGTCACTTCACCAATCTTTCCTAGAATTTTGTAACTCCCATAGAAACGTGGTTGGAGTTCCTCACCCCACTTTGTATTCAAATATGACTGTATGTAAGGTTTTAGCCTTAAGTATACTAAGTCTCCTTCTTGGAATACTCTCTCAATCTTGTGCTTGTCAGCGTTCATTTTATGTTGGTTTTGTGCAACCTACAAATTTTCTTTGAGTGCCCTTAGTATTTCTTGGTTCTCCTGAAGCCAATATTAGATATGCGGGCCTCATAGTATTTATTGGTTCTACAATACCCAAATATTAGATATGCGGACCTCATTGCTATACAAATCCATGAATGGAGTCATCTTGATGGATAGGTGAAAAGTAGTGTTATAGAAAAATTCTCCGAAGTGGATCCATGTGGCCCAACATTTATGTTGTCCTGTGACATAGTTATAGAGGTAGCCTTCAAGCCATTGATTCAATCTATCAGTTTACCATTAGTATGAGGGTGATAGCTTGTGCTGAAATTCATATTTGTCCCCACTAGTTCGAACAGAGCTTGCCAAAAAGCACTAGTGAACTTGTTGTTCCGGTCACTGATTATGGTTTTGGGAAAACCATGAATTCTAAAAAACATTTTGAAAAATAGTGCAACAAATTCACTAGTTGATATAGTGGAGGTAACTATAAAGAAATGTGCAAATTTGGTTAAACTATCAACCACCACATATATATTGTTATCTTTTCCTTGAATTTTCCACAACCCATTGATGAAATCCATGGAGACACTTTCCCATTTCTATTCTGGAATGGAGAGAGGCTAGAGGATTCCATTAGGATGTGTGTGCTCCACTTTGTTCTGTTGGCATGCAGTACACTCACTCACATTCCTTAGAAAATATTCTATGACGCCCTTCTAGGTGAACCTCTCTCTTATCTTCTGGTAAGTCTTCAGAAAACCATGGTGGCCATCTAGTGGTGCATTATGTGCAGCTTCTAGGATCCTCTTCTTTAGTTTTGATCCGGGTACTAAGAATATCCTATCATTTTAGTATATGAGGTCATCATGTACTTTGTATGATTCACTTTGTATTACCCCATCCAAGATCCCACATGCAAACTACTTTTTTGAGAATTCAATACCCAACTGTATTCTCCATTCAGTTAGCATTTGCAACAAAGAGAGTGTGGGATTGTGGGAAAGTGCATCATCCACCACATTCATCTTTCCATTTTTATGTTCAATGTCAAAGTCATAGGATTGGACTTTTCTCACCCATTTCTGCTTCCTGTCATTGAGCTCCTTTTGAGTAAGAAAGTGCCTTAGACTATTGTGGTCAGTCTTTACCAGTGAATTTGCCTCTCAGCAGATACTCCTGGAACTTAGACAATGCATGAATGATGGCCAACATATCCTTGTCATAGATAGAATACATCCTTTCATGAGGTTGCATTTTTCTGCTCTCATATGCAATAGTATACATTTCTTGCATCAAAACAACTCCAATGCCTTTCCCCGAGGCATAACACTCCAACACAAAGGGATTGGAAAAATCAAACAATGAAAGTACCAAACAACTGCTCATTATTTCCTTCATCTTTTGGAAATCTTGTTTTGCCTCTCCATTCCAACTGAATACACTCTTCTTGGTCAGATATGTCAAAGGTGTAGTAAATTTGGAGTATCCTTTGACAAATTTTTGGTAGTAATTGCAAATTCCAATGAATCCTCTCAACTCAGTGATGTTCCTAAGACTTGGCCAACCCAAGATGGTCTCGATTTTCTCTTGGTGCACCTTGAATCCTTCCTGGAAGATCACATGGTTGATATAGAGCAGCTCAGTCATCCCAAACTCACATTTGGATAGCTTAGCATAAAAGGGATAATCTTCAAGTAAAGTTACCACTACATCTAAATGGAGTAGGTGCTCCTCCCATGTCCTACTATAAATCAAAATATCATAAAATAAAATACAAGGACATACTTATGGAGTTTCTCACTGAATACCTAGGTCATGCAATATTGGAATGTTTTTAGAGCATTAGTATAGCCAAATTGAATGACCAAAAAATCAAAGTGACCAAAATGACAACGGAAGTTTCTCTTCTATATGTCATCATCCCCCATTCTAATTTGGTGGTATTCTAACCAAAGATCTATTTTGGGGAAGAATTTTGCTCCATGCAGCTCATCCATGAACTCATTAATCTAGGTTATTAGGAACTGGTTCTTTATGATTTTCTAGTTCAATGTTTGGTAGTATTCACACATTCTTAGTATCCCATCCTTCTTCTCCACCATAACCACCAGAGAAGCAAAGGGGATGTAACTTGGTCTAATGAGACCCAAATCAAGGAGTTCTTTGATGGTCTTCTCAATTTCATCCTTGAATTTCTTTGGATGCTTGTAGGGGTGGATTTTAATGGGAAGTGTTCCAACTTCCAGCACAATTATGTGCTCAATTCCACGATCTTGTGTCCTTCCATGTGGAAGGTTTAAAAAAACCCCTTATGCTTGTGCAACAACTTTTTTCATGTCTTTGGGTAGGTAGGAAACATTGACTAAAGTTCCCTCAGTGGTAATCTGACATTCAGGAGCTCATTCAATGTCCCCATGCCTCAGAATGGACCTCATATTGTTGGAAAAAATTAATTTCCTTGGGTAGGTGTTCATACCCTTCATAACTCTTGGTTTCCCTTCAACACATTTGAAACTCATTTGGGGTATTTTGTAGTTCATGGAATGTTCCCCAATGGAGTACAACCATTGAAATCCTAACACCATGTTGGTTTCTACCACATTGACAACATAAAAGTATTCATACCATGAAATCACCAATCATTGGCCTCCCCATCAAGATGCAGGGCTACCATCTTGATGGCATCCCTCTCAGCCATAGGATTTAGTTGGAAGTAGGTGTCCAATATTTGAATCTGAGAGATCATTGTGCACTTGGATGTGCCATCAAAGTAAAGTATGGTGATTTTTCCAATGTCATTCCTCAACTCAAAATTCTAATATGATAGCCTTTGAACTCCTCTAGGCTTCCCTCCACATTGAGTTTCACAAAATTATCTGAAAGGTAGAACCCTTATGCACTCATCACTCAAGGTTTGATACACAACATAATTCTCCTCCCATGAAGCAAATGATTCAGTCTGATATTCATGACAGTATTTTGGGTACTCCATAAACTTGGGAATGGTGGGTCAAGCTTGCAACTTAGGTTCATATTTGAACTCAAGAGGCCTATTATGAGGCCCTTTCATAGAGAAGATAGTGTTAATATTTCATATGCTAGACTACATTCAATAGTATTCAATTCAAAAATCACAGCAGCAACATATCAAGAATCACTAATAGAAACACAATCACAAGATAGACACAACATTTATCCTAGGAAACCCTCAAGGGGAAGAAAACCCAACAAAAATTCCTCTGTATAAGATCTATAAAAGACAACCCCAAAAACAGGTGTTCTCCTCCTTCTGTTATCTCTCTCTCTCTCTCTCTCTCTCCTATGCGCCACACAAGTCAGTGAGTTTGTGTTCAAATAAGAACCACAGCTTCTCTATTTATACATAATGAGTCAACTAGCTTTTACACTAGACAAGTCATCCCCACTAAACTGTGCGGTTTGACTTCACCTAGGAAGACTCAAAACAATATATTATATTATTTATTAGGGTACCAAAGACCCGACACAAGAGGAGGATTTACCTCATGACCCTTTGATGACCAAATACAATAGTAACACCCTGTCAGAGGAATAATAACATCTCCCTTCGGTTACATCAATAAAATACATTTAGAATATCCTTTGAAGTTACAATATTTCAACACTCCCCAATAAGGAGAAGGTTATTCTACTGACAACATCATCACAGATTATAGGAGAACAAGGAGATAATTACAACAGTACATCGAGGTAATACATCTATACGTCACAGGAAGTTTTTCACAATCAGTAATTGGAACATTTACTCTTCATCTTCTGCATCACATGACCACTTGATCCTTTTTGCAGCAAACGCTTCGATCTTTTGATCCTTCGTAGAAACACTTCGATCTTCTAGATCCTTTGCAGTAATTTGATCCTTTGCAGCAACACTTTCATCTTCTGATCCTTTGTAGCAGCACTTCGATCTTTTTGATCCTTTGTAGTAGCACTTCGATCTTCTGCAGTAGCCTTCCGATCTTCTCGATGCCTTGTAGTAGCACTTCGATTCTTTTGCAGCAGAACTTCGATCCTTTACAGCAAAATTTCGATCCTTCTTGATCCTTTTCAGCTACACTTTGATCTACTTGAGCCTTCATTGTTGTACTTCGATTTACTTGATCCTTTGCTACCATACTACCTATAGTACACATGATCTATTTGTGGGATGATCAGTCCCAATCACTTTATGACATAAGTCCAACGACGATGCAATCCTCCATCAGCATGATCCATGAAATCGATCAGCTAAATTGTGTACAACTAAATGTATATCTCAAGCGCACCCAGTGTCGGCCCTATCCTCCGTGAGGACTCATCATAGACCATCCATACCACACAAGTTAGGACCACTCCCAACTGAGTGTTGTACTACGGTATCTACACTTTCATGTAGGCATACTCTTCCAAGAAAGAGTATTGTCTACAGAGCAGATCTCGACCACATACACAATGTCGGCCCATCGTAGAACATCCATACCACATAGGTTAGGACCACTCCCAAGTGAGTGTTATACTACGACGTCCGTGATGACTCATCATAGAGCATCCATACCACTAAGGTTAGGACCACTCCCAAGCGAGTGTTATTCTATGGCATCTACATATGAATGTAGGCATACGCTCCATACAAGAGTTTAGTCTGCAAGGAAAATATCGACTACATACACAATTTCAGTCATGTCACCTATGAGGACTCATCGTAGAGCATCCAAAACAATAAGGTTAAGACCATTCATGAGTGATTGTTTAATCTACGGTATTCACAACTAAATGTGAGTACTCTCCATGCGAGAGTAACATCTTGTAGGGTCATCTTTAACTAGTAAGGACCACTCTCATGCATAGAGTGCTATACCTTCCCTCATCAAGAGAGGATACTATCATCCACAAATAAATGTTAGACCATCATCACTGTCATCCATCATTGATGTCAGTCTCATCATTACTCCCCCTTTCCTAGGAACTTTCATATTATTAACCTACTCCCCCTTTGTCCGAGGAGGGTCCATGTCTTCGATTTGATCTTCCTTTTCGAATAAGGTCCATTCCTTAATCATTTTTAGTCCCATAAATTTTCCTCCTTGCGAGGAAAGTCCTTTCAAACTACACCAATCTTGTCACAGAAGTATTCGAACTTCACTCGAGATAGAGGCTTGATTAGTACATCAACAACTTGTTCATCGGTACTTACATACTAGAGCTTGATGGCTCCCTTTTGTACCATATGCCTTATATAAAAATATCAGATTTCTATATGCTTCAATTTGTCATGGAACACAATATTTTATGTCATTTTTATATAAATCTGATTGTACTGTGGTGTCCACCTCCATGTCAAATATTCCTGGCATCAGCTTCCAAAGCCATATCACTTCACAAAAAGTGGAGCAAGCTGCAATGTACTCTACTTCAGTTGTACTGAGAGCAACACTGGACTATTTCTTACTAAACCATGAGATCATGGAGGATCCTAGACAATAGCATCCACCTAAGGTGCTCTTTCTGTCTACGGAACTTCCTGCCCAATCTGAATCTGTATACCCATACAAATTGTAGTCATGATCTCTTCCATAGTATAGTCCCAGATCAATCGTACCTTTTAGGTACCTCATCACATGCTTTGCAGCTATCAATTGAAACTGTCTAGGCTTAAATAGATACTGACTCAAGGTGTTCATAGCAAATCATATATCTAGCCTTGTGATCGTCAGATACATTAATGACCCAATAATTTGTCTATAGTGAGTCATGTCCACTAGCTCGGATGTCTCATCAGATAGCAGCTTTAAGTTGGTGTCCATGGGTGTGGCCATGGCTTTACAATCCAACATATCAAATATTTTCAATATTTCTATTGCATGCTTTCCCTGATTCAGAAAGATTCCTTCTGGGCTCTGCCACACTTCCAGCCCTAGAAAATAATGCATCAATCCAAGATCTTTAATCTCGAATTCTTTAGCTAGCTTATTCTTGTAATCCTTGATATGTTTCTCATTTCCAGTCAAAAATAGATCATCCACATACAACAATAGTATGGTTAGTTCATCATCCATACTATTCATATAAATATTAGGATCAACTTTACTCTTGGTAAATCCCATTCTTGTCAAGAAGCTATATATTCTACCATACCAATCTCTAGGAGCTTGCTTCAGTCCATACATAGCCTTTTCAAATTTCATACATGAGTCGTTCTGTCTTCGAATTCAAATCCTTGTGGTTGTTCCACGGGGACTTCACTTAGTGAACCTGTCACATAGCACTTGTGATCATGGGATATTAAAGAATACCCTTAATTTCCAGAGATATTGACCCAAAATGTTTCTCCCAATACTTAAAACCTCCTCCCCACCCATTTTTATACCTCAATCCTTATAAACCACCCTACCCACCCCAACCTTAAACCCCTCATCCCCCCAATACCTGCAATATATTGGTTCAATTTTTGATAATTTTAAAACCCACAATATGAACTAACGTGATAGGATATTGGTCAGCAAGTGAAGCCCTTGTGGGTTGTTCGATGTAAACCTCTTCCTCAATCACACCATTAAGGAAGGTTGTCTTTACATCCATTTGGTGTAAGTTCCATTTCATCATGGAAGCAAGTGCCATGATAGTTCTGATGGAAGTGTACCTTGTTACTGGAGAAAATGTCTCTTCATAATCGATCCCCTCTTTCTGAGAGAATCCTCTAGCCACAAATATTGCTTTGTACTTTTCAATACTTCCATTCGCAACATGTTTTATCTTGTAGATACATTTCAAAGATACCACACTCTTGTTTTTTGGTTTGGGAACAATATCCCAAACATCATTCTTCATGATCGACTGGTATTCTTTCGTCATTGCTTCAACCCATTGTTTCTTCTGTGTAGCTTCCTCATAGCTAGTGCATTCTTGATCTACAAGGTCACACATCAAAGCTACATAACTGGAATATGGCTTTGATCATCTTCTCTAAGAAGAGATTCTCTATTGGCTACTATAGCTTCTTCTTGTATGCAATCTTCCCATACTATGTCAAACTTCATACTTTCTTTTCTGGCACACAGAGTTTGGATGAATGAGTCCCAAGGTTTACTGAGGCCATTGAGAGTAGTCATAACCAATTCATCCTCATCAAGGGTATCTCCTATAGCACTTAGCTTCTCTTTTATCTGGGAGACACTTGTGAAGTAATCTTGAATAGATTCTCCTTTGCTCATTTTGGTGCCCTTCAATTAAGCTCTCAGATTCATCTTTCTGTTGATGTTCATTCCTTCATACATTCTGGAAAGTGCATCATACATTTTCTTAGGTGTCTTCTTAGATGACACCTGAGGGATCAAGTGATCCTTAATGCAATTAGCAATGATCCTCATTTCCTTGATTAGGTCTTGTCCATGCTTCTCTTTAGCTTCAGCTTCTTCAAGTTCTACAATCTCATCCTTGATGTACTTCTCAAGACCATTCTCTTTTAGAATGAGGCCAATCCTATAATTCCAAGCCAAGAAGTTTTCCAGGCCTTCCAATTTGTCCTCAAGCTTAGTTCTTCGGGCCATATTGTCCAGTAAGTCACTCAAAAATGAAATTTATCAAAACATGAGATTGACCTTACCAGTAGATGCGCTTGTAGGAGGCGACTTGGTTGATACAACTGCTTTCTGGATATCCCTAATCTTCAGTCTTCAAATCCTACTTACGAGGTTACAGCACTACAGAATTTTTGGTCCTTTTCACTGCAGTTTTTCGGTTCACTGCCAAACTAAGTTTTGGATTTCCCGGAGATCCAACCACCCCAAAACTTCGATCTAGGGCTCAATGGATGCACTTTAGGAGGGCGCAACTTTCTATGCAAGCATATATTCAAAACTTCGACTTTTACAGAAACCCTAATTTCTTTCAGAGAGGGAAGAGGGAGAATTTCACCATGTGAAATTTGCTTTAATAAGGTTAGCTTTGATACCATGTTAATATTTCATATGCTAGACTAGATTCAATAGTATTCAATTCAAAAATCATAGTAGTAACATATCAAGAATCACTGATAGAAACACAATCAGAAGATAGACACAACATTTATCTTGGGGAACCCTCAAGGGGAAGAAAACCCAACAAAAATTCCTCTGTATAAGATGTATGAAAGACAACCCAAAAAACAGGTGTTCTCCTATTTCTGTTATGTCTCTCTCTCTCTCCTATGCACTACACAAGTGAGTGAGTCTGTGTTCAAATAAGAACCGTAACTCCTCTATTTATACACAATGAGTCAACTGAATTTTACACTAGACAAGTCATCCCCACTAAACTGTCTGGGCCAAATTCACCCAGGAAGACTCAAAACTATATATTATATTATTTATTAGGTACTAAATACCCGACACAAGAGGAGGCTTTACCTCATGAATCTATGATGACCAAATACAATACTAACACCCTGTCGAAGGAATAATAACATCTCCCTTAGGTTACATCACTGAAATACATTTAGAATATCCTTTGAAGTTACAGTATTTCAACAGATAGATCCACCCATGATCTTCCTCTCTTCATGATAGGAGCCAATCCTGCTCCCTTCTCCATATTTAGCACCAAACTATTTAGCTAGGAACTCTCTAGTCTCTTGACAAAACTAAATTATATTAATTGAAATATATTGCAGCCCTTTCAACATACTTCTCACAAAAATTCTGAACTCATCCTTCTCATCCATATCCTTGTGGAATCTCCCTTGCATAGAGTCGACTTCCTCTTGTTCAGAGGTATTCCTTCTAGAATCATAATTGAATTTTGGACTCATTAATGATTATCAAGAGAAGGTATAGAGGAACATGATCTAATACCACTGTAATATCCCTGATCTGGTATCATATCATAATACTAACTCTACAGTTGATGCAATATATTTTAAAGAACAAATTTTGAGATTATTGACTAATAGGTGGGCATAATAAAAAGATGAGGAGAGAGTGACTGGAAAGGATAATTTTAGGGGCGAATTTTAGCCCAATGGGCTATTTTTCCATGTTTTTCTCCCAAAAAACTTTCACCATTTTGTGTTTTTTGAAGCTCTGTTTCACCCAATTTTGATGGGATAAAAAATTTTCACCCTAAAAATCACCAAATTATTATATAAACGATATGAAATATTTGGAAATTAAAATATTTTTTGAAAAATATCGTCAATCATTTTATATTTGGCGTTTAAGAATTGGTAATATTCGCCAACATTTATACACTTTTAAATAAGTTTGGTTCCTTAAAATCATCCATGGTGATTGGCTTTAATGTGGGATAAAAAAATTAGGTAAGTATATTGTTTGTTCAATTTCTTAAGAATCTAGATGTTTGGCCCATTTAGGTTTTGAAATCAACTCCGTTGAAGTCTACTTCTAGGTTTCTGGGAGTCCCAACAAGTGCAAACAAAAACCCATACTAACAATCTCCAAGAAACCAAAGGATAAGGACGCTTATATGACTCTTAAATAAATTTATGAATTTTGAGGTAAAAAATGGGCCTCAAAACAAAAAATGTATTATCATAATCCACTTTAAAATAACCAATCACATTCTAGAGGATGACATCAACTATAATGGTTGAGTTAATGATGCTTATTTGTGAAATTGTAAATGATAAATGAAAACCCATAGTTAGCTATATGAATGTTGTAAGTAAAGTACTCATTATGAAAAGAGTACTCATAAATTATTTTTGAATATAATATAAATATAGTAAACTACTCTTAAAGTACTTGAAAAAAAAAGTACTCTATATTTTAATATAAAATAAATTACAAATACCAAAGATAAATGCTTTATTTAAAACCAATATTATGTAATTACTTTTCCTATATTTTAATATAAAATAAATTACAATCACCCAAAAAGTAAATACTCTATTCAAAATTAAAATTATGTAATTACTTTTTCAATATATAAAATATATATATCAAATATTTATTTAAAATCAAAATCACTTAACATTTTATAATAAAAATAAAAATAATTGGATGATTAATTTTTGTTTTGTTTTTTAAATACTTAATATATGTAATGATATATTATAATTAATATTTAAATATAAAAAATATATTTATTTATTTTATTAAAATAAAATATTTTATTATAATAAATTACTATATGTATTCTAGTCTCCTTGAATATTCATATTAATATTACATTTTTAAAAAAAATTTAAGTAATATTCAAGGTTCATATATTACTATCACTTTCTAATATTTAAAACACCTTCATCTATATTAATATAAACTAGACACGCACATTCAAGTTATAAACCAAATACATATGTAAAACTTTAATGTAATAATTTGAAAAAACTATTATATCATAATAAAATATTATATGATAGTAAGATATTATATTATACTATTTTTATTACATATAATCTAATTTGCTTAATATTAACACCACTTTTTTACTATTCCTTCATCTTAATATTAACATTTTTTAAATTTATTTAATGACATTAATTATTGCATTAAAAATGGTATGTAATATACATAATATATATCATAAGAAAATATTGATAAGGAGTTTACATGTGTTTTTGAAAGTGTCTTTAAAAAATTTAAAAAAATGTTTTTTCAATATAGTTTTATATTTATATTTTACAATAGATTTTTATTTTTAATAAATATGAGTTATATATATATGAAATTACAATTTGTTCATATAAATTTAACTTTATGTTTAAAATTCCAAATTATAAATACATGGTTTTATAAACATATTTTGAATACTAAAGAAGTAACTTATATTTCAAAATTAAAAATTAATATATTTTATTTTATGAGTACATTACTTTATAAGTACATTCATCATATTATATTCAAAAGTATTTTATATACTCAAAATGACATTACTTTTAGTCATATCAAAGATGGTTTTTTTATTGATCTTATTCTAGATATCTTTTCAATTTAGCTTAACCATGGTTACATTGGTTATGGTGTAAGATATGCGTTGTAATTATACTCCCCCCACAAAATGACTAACTCATAAGATTTTATTATATCTCTTATGAGATCCATTTTAGACCTCAAAATTCCCCTAATGAGGTCTATGCATGTTTATAAAAGATTTGGGATGTTTAGTAAATTGCACAAGAAAAACTAGTCTTTTAGACTAGACTCTAGGTTCAATTTATGGGTGTTCCAAAAACATGAAGAAGGTTTCTAAAATTTAGTTTAAGACTTGGAAGATATTTAATAGTATGTTAATGAATTCCCAGAACTGAAAGAAATAATATTAATTTTTTTTAGTCCACTAACTCATTTGAAACAGAAAACAAGTCATATTTTCATGCATTTCTAGATAGGGTATTGAAATGCTTCTCAAAACTCAATCAAAATCATTCGAAACTATGTAATAATTGAATAAATGGGAGAATAAATTAATAATGAACCTTGAAGACTGAATTTAATCTCATAAGAGTCTCATATTTTCATTCATTAATATATACTTCACTACAAGGACAAAAATACTAGAATTGAGGTAGATTTGGAGTGACAAACTACCCGAACTCTACAAAAGATTTGGTACTAATATTAAATTGATATCAAGGGATGATAATAACCACCATTAATGTATGGGCTCCATCAAATCTCTCCTCATAACTTCAGCTCAACAACCTCTCAGAAAAACAAGAGAATACTAGAAAGAACTCTGAGATTCGAGTTGGAGAGTTCCTAATATATGTATTGGAGTTGTAAATGGAATGCAAAAGGATTAGGACCTGCCAAAACACTCCATTAATTGTTTAACTAAATAAGAGAAGATAAAATAATATAGATTAAGAAGGCTTGGGGTGCATCACCCAAGATAACTTAGGCACACCACTCAGTAGAGAATCCTAGCTTCACTCAACACCAAAATATTAATCATTAAAAGTTGTGAAATGGAGTTGGAAGCCTTCTTTTATAGGCACGACTGACTTGTTGAGCAAGTCATCCACCTGTTGAACAAGTAACCCACCTTCCAATCATGTCCCGAAGCCATGAGTGTGCCCTCCTTGATGGGATTAGCAAGTTTGGTTTGCAAATGATGTTTCCTTGTTTGTATCATCCATCCAAAGTGGAAATTGTGCCCCCCTTTGAATGAAAGTTTCCTTATGAGGATTGGAGATGTTTCCTTGCAAATATACTCTCATCAAAATAGAAACCACACCCTCCTTGAGTTAATTAGCATGTTTTTTCATAAGGTAATGTTTCCTTGCTTCGCATCCTTGCATCAAATTGGAAATTGTGCCCTCCCTTAGACAACGTTGCCTGCTTTTGAACAGACAACTTTGATTGCACTAGCTTTTCCTTTCTTTTTTCAGTTTCTATATTTTTTCTGATTGTTTTCGTTTTCCAAATTTATTGTTAGTTTCTATTTGTCATCCAAGGAAACTTGACTTGCCTAATATACCCCCCCCCCCCCCCCC
>LPNX010502239.1:19910-93465 GCA_001517045.1 Pseudotsuga menziesii
GCCTCCTAAGTATGAAATTAACAAAATTTCCTAGGTAAATTAATTCATTCATCTTTTGACCCACTAGGTGTTTGGAAAGGTCAACACTTTTGATGTTAATCCGGGAAGGGACATGAAAAGAATATTTATAACGTTACTTTGAGAGTAGGTGACTATGTCAAGCCTACAAGAAACAATACATTGAGTTGGAGAAGCATTAGTTTAGGTTTGTTAGACTCTAGTGAACCACTGGAAAATTGGCAGAACATGCTACATGAAGTATAAATGAGGAGGTGTGCTTGTGTTGCAAAGTCACTCTGATGGATTGGGAAAGAGGTATATGATCTCCCTACCCATGAGGGGTTACCAAACTTAGATGATTTTATTATTGATTTTGAATTCAAGGTACAACAATGACTATCATCGTTAGATGTAGCACTGAAAGATATCCTATCCAGGTGGTGGGCTATATAGGCTTGGTCATGGTGTAGAAGGTTTTCAGAAATTCGGTTTGGAGAAGGAATTTCATATGTTGGAGTAAAGTAAAAAAAATTAACTAGATCCGATTTTCCAACATGTACTATGGCATGGGGAAATATACCTAGGCAAGAGTGGGTCCCTAGGTTTATCCACACATTTGATACTATACCTAGAAATTGGTATACATAGTTGGAAATTCTACGAGGTATAGTAGCTAAGATGATATGGCCATGAATTTTGGATGAAAATTCATATACTAAAAAATGAGATCCCGATGGTGGATGCAACCCTTCAAGTCATTAAGGCTAATATTTTTGAAGAAATATCAGTACCATCATCTAATATGCTATAGTGGATTGCACCACTCGAGCAAGTTTTGGAATGTTGCAATATTACTGTGGATCTTGATGATGATCCGAGAGACTTTCACATCCCAGAAACTGAAGGAATCCTATATCTGGAAGGTCTGACATTACGTAGAATAAATTATTACAACCGTTGAAGACAAAGAAGGTAAATATTGGTTCAAAAGAAAATCCTAAATTTTCTAGTATTGGAGATTATTGGAATGAGCAAACTGTCAGTAAAATCACTAACTTGCTGCATGAATATCAATACTTTTCCCTACTAAATTTTCTAAGATGAAGGGTATTGCTGGTGATTTGGGAGAAATGAATATTTCATTAAAATTGATGGAAAACCTATTAAGCAAAGTCCTTATAGATTGAACCCAATATATAAATAAAAAGTCAATGTGGAGCTTGAAAGAATGTTGGATGCAAGTATTATTTATCTCATAGAAGAGTCAGAGTGGATTACTCCAATGGTGGTCCAAGATAAAAAGACAAGTGAATTTCGAATTTGTGTAGACTTGAGGAAACTGAATGATGCATGTCTCCATGACCTGTTTCTTGCACCTTTTATAGATGAAGTGTTAGAAAATGTTGGCGGTCAAGAACCTTTTTCATTTACTAGTGGATTTTTTGGATACAATTAGATAAAGATTTCTAAGGAGGATCACACTACAACCCTCTCTCCTTGTCGTAGTCCTCCTTGTCATTTGCAAGGAAGCAATTACAAAAGGCCTATGCAATTGATTTTCTTAGTGAATAGGGATAAAAAAAGTGATGTCAATTTTCAAATCAATTCAAACATTGATTCATGGAAATTACTGACAATAGGACCAACAATACATAAATCTTGTTCTAAGGATGCTTCTTTGGCATAAGACAAGTCACTTTGATAGTTTTAACATTGTTATCTACATGTGTATTTAGTATAATGCAAGGGTCTATACTCTATAAATCTGACAACCTATACAATAGAAGTAGTTCAAAGAGGCCATATGCAACATTCTGATCATGGAATAGAAGGTTGCAAGTGTATCATGTAATTGTTTCATTGAAGTGCATATACTTTTTTTCTTTTCTCAATGACCAAATAGAAACTGAAAGGTTCATCCATTTACCAAACCATTGGATGCAAAAAATATAGCCCCATAACCCATGCACATTATGTCAATATGGCTATGAAGTAAACATTTGCATTCAATCCACGTATATAGCAACATTGTCTAAACGATGCAATTCAATAGGAAGGAAATTGTCCATTTTGTTCCCATTAATAACAATGTTGTGGGATCCATTTGATCCAAAGAAGTGTGAGAGTGATTTGCAACTCCTTGCCTTATTCTATTGCAATGTACCGAAAATGAAAATGTATTAGAACAGCCAATACATCAAATAATGAAAGTTGGTTAGGTGAAATAGAATAGGATTTACGAGTGCATGATCGATTTCTTGGTTATTTGAACTATCGATTGCAAAATAATTGAAACAAGTAATCATAGATATAGAAATATGTTCCATTAGTGACTAATACATTTCTAATATACACAAGATTTGAAACAAGTAATCATAGATATAGAAAAAGAGATTGAATTCATAAATCACATAACAAAACCTGAAAAATTTATTATAAGACATTAATAAGGACATAGATGCACTAAAAACAAGGAAGAAAAAGAAATATAAAGTATAAAAGATCATAGAATGGTTTACAACCATGCATTTTCCAAGAATAAGGCACTCATCTCCATAGAGCAAATGTCTTTAAACAAAACATATCCAATTTACATCACGACCCTATCCACTTTTTATTTTTATTCTTTTGTTACAATATAAAAGACACATGAAAATAGGCAAAACAAACACCTAAAATCTAAAGTACTAGGACCGCATTGGAAATATATCCATGGACATTGAAACATTAAAACTTAAAAAAATATTTTCAATCTGCATAAAACATAGATTCTTAATAGCAACAAAAGGCATCCAAAGTGTTAAAGGAAAAATGCAAGGTCCATGCAACATCTAGCTTTCCAACTTGGTTCTTATTGAATAACTAGGTTGTTTTGTACAATAGAATTCGAGTAAAACATATCCATGTTTTTGTTTGAAATTTAACATAATGCACTGGGGTATATGGCTCTATTCTTGTTATCAGGAATATATCACCTTCTACGGACAGAAGTTGTTCCTCCGGTCTAAATGGTTCGGATCCAGAACAAATGAGTGAATAACTCAGTTGAAGACATTGCTTGAGCGTTATAGATGCCTGGAATGTAACTCTGATGAAGGACCTGTATACCTATAAAACATATCAAACATACAAAGACATCAAAGCTACCAGAAAATCATCTACACAACCATATTAGTGACTAAGGAATCCAATAACATATATGTGAGATTAATGCAACAAACATGTGGTAAGGAAATCAAATTTGCATTAGAAAATAAATGAAAGAGCTTACAACCATGTGGCTTAGTGCCAATGCACTCCTTCACAAGACTAGCAACTTGTCCCTGATAGATCCAACTTGCTCCATAATTGCTCTCTGATGGATTAGGCCAGGTATCAATTCAACAGCATAACTCTACTATTATTCTCTCTCCCTCAACCATGGAGTATGAGCTTGTATTTATAGGGCTCAAATGGATAGGATGGTTGAGATATTGGTGAGTGAGGTGGCCACAAGATCCTACAAAGAGGGATCTCGACCTTAACCAACCCAGGTGAGTAGGGATAAGGTTAGACACGAGGCTCTTGTTCCAGAAGCCTCGAGAAACCTCTTTTTTCACTTTTTACCAAGGGCACCACTTATACCCCTTTATGATAGAGCGGTGATGGGTAAGAACCGCGCCAACAACATAGGTTAAAGGTGGTGGCACCACCTGGTTCTCACATAACTAGGGCGGTGCTGAACATGGTACTGCTTATCTACTTGAGGGTAGAAGCGGTGTTGCAATTTTGTATGTTGGAATCAACACCTAGAGCAAGATTCTCTTCAAGTTTGGGATTTGAAGGAAAATGTCTATGTTAGGGATCCTATCACATGCTAGTGACAGATTTTGAGCGTAATAGAATTCCCCCCAAAGCATGAGGCTAGAGGGATATGATAAGTGAGAGCTTTGATAGAGCAAGTTATCAGTTCAAGGTAAGAGCCAACTTGATCGGAGAGTGTCATCGAACAGGCATCTGCAATATATCAATACTTTGACTCATGAATAGATGTAACCTCGTCATGGCTGTAGACCAATACAAGACAGATGCATGAGAGGAATAAACAACCATGGATACTAGAATACAATGTAGATCCATGTGACAGAGGACTCAAACTTGGACATAGCTACCAGATATACAACGTAAATCTATGTCATACAGATGCAAATTTGAGCATATCCATGACCATACAAATGTGGATCCATGCTAGTACTTCATACAATATACTCCATCGCAACCTGAGGAGAAAGCTATGATCGCTTAACAAATACCTAGGGTCTTCATCTCAAATTCCACAAAGTATGATTCTATCCATGTGATTACAATGTTCTGAAGTTGAACATGGTAGAAACCACTTGATTACTGGTCAATGAGGTGAACCGTTAACAAGTGTGAGGGAAATCACCATTGATGTCAATGATTCCCAAGGTACCCTAGTACAATCTACTGAGTGTGAATAGATGTCTTGGTGTTGAACATCCAGCAGAGTCTTCTGATCAAAGGACAATGATGTGAACCTTTGTCGACAACAAGAGAATCTGTCATTGAGGCATACAGATCTCAAGGTACTAAACTTGTTTCTAAGACTACTTCCTGGATGATGAGTTGATGTCGACAGGAATAGTCTCGTCGAGGGAGGGCCATGATGAATCCCACATCGACGACACAAAACTTGGAACAAAGTTCTAGAATTTTAAGTATGATGTAACCATAGGACTGACTCAAAGTAATGACACAAAAGTTGTTTTAAATGCAGAGGTAAACTTCTTTCTTCCTTTTAACATTGGGTGGCACGACAAAAGACTTGGCAGCATGACTAGACCATACAAACACACAATGTGACAGTGGATAATGCAATATTTTGAAAAACTCAATGGGGTGACATGACTGATGAAAGTGGATCGACTTGTCAGTCAGCTGAATACCCAATTGATTGAATGATATGCACACAAGTGCCATGTTCAAAGGTGACAAACAACTTCCATTGGATTTGCAAAATGATTCCCTTCTCTTAATTCCCCCATCATTATTGATGAGTGCCTCTTTTCATTTTTATGAGTTCAAAGAGGGTAGCAAACACTCGTTTAAGCTTATCATAAAAAAAAAAGACAAGGACCTACTTATGGAGTTGCTCACTAAACACCTTAGTCGTGCAATATTGGAAGGTTTTCGGAGCATTAGTATAGCCAAATGGACTGACAAAAAACTCAAAGTGAACAAAATGACAACGGAAGTTTCTCTTCTATATTTCATCATCCCCCATTCTAATTTGGTGGTATTCTGACTAAAGATCTATTTTGGGGAAGAATTTTGCTCCATGCAACTCATCCATGAACTCATTAATCTGGGTTATTAGGCACTGGTTCTCTATGATTTTCTGGTTCAATGTCTGGTAGTCTTCGCACATTCTTAGTATCCCATCCTTCTTCTTCACCATAACCACCAGATAAGCAAAGGGGATGTAACTTGGTCTAATAAGACCCAAATCAAGGAGTTCTTTGATGCTCTTCTCAATTTCATCCTTGAATTTCTTTGGATGCTTGTAGGGGTGGATTTTAATGGGAAGTGTTCCAACTTCCAACACAATTATGTGATCAATGCCACGATTTTGTGTCCTTCCATGTGAAAGGTTTTAAAAAAAACCCTTATGCTTGTGCAACAACTTATTTTATGTCTTTGGTTAGGTAGGAAACATTGACTAAAGTTCCCTTAGTGGTAATCTGGCATTCATGAGCTCATTCAATGTCCCCATGCCTCATCAATATCCCCATGCCTCATAATGGACCTCATATTGTTGGAAAAAATTAATTTCCTTAGTTAGGTGTTCATACCCTTCATAACTCTTGGTTTCCCTTCAACACATTTGAAACTCCTTTGGGGTATTTTGTAGTTCATGGAATGTTCCCCAATGGAGTACAACCATTGAAATCCTAACACCATGTTGGTGTCTACCACATTGACAACATAAAAGTATTCATACCATGAAATCACCAATCATTAGCCTCCCCATCAAGATGCAGGGCTACCATCTTGATGGCATCCCTCTCAGCCACAGGATTCAGTTGGAAGTAGGTGTCCAATTTTTGAATCTAAGAGCTCACTGTGCACTTGGACATGCCATCAAAGTAAAGTAGGGTGATTTTTCCAATGTCATTCCTCAACTCAAAATTCTGATATGATAGCCTTTCAACTCCTCTAGGCTTCCCTCCATGTTGAGTTTCACAAAAGTATCTAAAAGGTATAACCCTTATGCACTCATCACTCAAGGTTTGATACACAACATACTTCTCCTCCCATGAAGCAAATGATTCAGTCTGATATTCATGACAATATTTTGTGTACTCCATAAAATTGGGAATGGTGGGTCAGGCCTGCAACTTAGGTTCATATTTGAACTCAAGAGGCCTATTATGAGGCCCTTTCATAGAGAAGATAGTGTTAAGATTTCATATGATAGACTACATTCAATAGTATTCAATTCAAAAATCACAGCAGCAACATATCAAGAATCACTGATAGAAACACAATCACAAGATAAACACAACATTTATCTTGGGAAACCCTCACGGGGAAGAAAACCCAACAAAACTTCCTTTGTATAAGATGTATAAAAGACAAGCCCCAAAATAGGTCTTCCCCTCCTTTTGTTATGTCTCTCTCTCTCTCTCCTATGCACCACACAAGTGAGTGAGTCTGTGTTCAAATAAGAACCACAACTTCTCTATTTATACATAATGAGTCAACTGGATTTTACACTAGACAAGTTGGCCCCACTAAACTGTGTGGGCCAATTTCACCTAGGAAGACTCAAAACAATATATTATATTATTTATTAGGGTACTAAAGACCCGACACAAGAGGAGGATTTACCTCATGACCCTTTCATGACGAAATACAATAGTAACACCCTGTTGGAGGAATAATAACATCTCCATTGGGTTACATTAGTAAAATACATTTAGAATATCCTTTGAAGTTACAATATTTCAACACTCCCCATTAACGAGAAGGTTTTTCTACTGACAACATTATCACAAACTATAGGAGAACAAAGAGATAATTACAACAGTACATCGAGCTAATACATCTATACGTCATAGGAAGTTTTTCACAATCAGTAATTGGAACATTTACTCTTCATCTTCTGCGTCACATGACCACTTGATCCTTTTTGTAGCAACACTTCGATATTTCGATCCTTAGTAGCAACACTTCGATCTTATAGATCATTTGCAGTACTTTGATCCTTTGCAGCAGCACTTTGATCTTCTGATCCTTTGCAGCAGCACTTCAATCTTCTATAGTAGCCTTTCGATCTTCTCGATCCCTTGTAGCAGAACTTCGATCCTTTGCAGCAAAATTTCGATCCTTCTTGATCCTTTTCAACCACACTTTGATCTTCTTGACCCTTCGTTGTTGTACTTCGATCTACTTGATCCTTCGCCACCATACTACCTGCAATACACATGATCTATTTGGAGGATGATCAATCCCGATCACTTTATGACATAAGTCCAACGATGATGCAATCCTCCATCAGCATAATCCATGAAATCGATCAGCTGAATTGTCTACAAATAAATGTAGATCTCGACCGCACCTAGTGCCGGCCCTATCATCTGTGAGGACTCATCATAGACCATCCATACCACACAGGTTAGGACCACTCCCAACTAAGTGTTGTACTATGGTATCTACACTTTCATGTAGGCATACTCTTCCAAGAAAGAGTATTGTCTACAGATTAGATCTCGACCACATACACAATGTCAGCCCATCGTAGAACATCCATACCACATAGGTTAGGACCACTCCCAAGTGAGTGTTATAGTACGACGTCCGTGATGACTCATCATATAGCATCCATACCACTAAGGTTAGGACCACTCCTAAGTGAGTGTTATTCTATGGCATCTACATATGAATGTAGGCATACTCTCCATACAAGAGTATAGTCTGCAAGGAAAATATCGACTACATACACAATGTCAGTCCTGTCATCTATGAGGACTCATCGTAGAGAATCCAAAACACTAAGGTTAGGACCAATCTAGAGCGAGTGTTTAATCTGCGGTATTCACAAATGAATGTGATTACTCTCCATGCGAGATTAACATCTTGCGGGGTCATCTTTAACTAGTAAGGACCAGTCTCATGCATAGAGTGTTATACCTTCCATCATCAAGAGAGGATACTATCATCCACAAATAAAAGGCAGACCATCATCACTGTCATCCATCATTGATGTCAGTCTCATTGTTACTCCCCCTTTCCTAGGAACTTTCATATTATCCACCTACTCCCCCTTTGTCCGAGGAGGGTTCATGTCTTCGACTTGATCTTCCTTTTCGAAGAAGGTCCATTCCTTCATCATTTGTAGTCCCATCACTTTTCCTCCTTGCGAGGAAAGTCCTTTTGAACTACACCAATCTTGTCACGGAAGTATTCGAACTTCACTCGAGATAGAGGCTTGGTCAGTACATCAACAACTTGTTCATCGATACTTACATACTAGAGCTTAATGGCTCCCTTTTGTACCATATCCCTTATATAAAAATATCAGATTTCTATATGCTTCAATTTGTCATGGAACACCGGATTTTCTGTCGTATTTATATAACTCTGATGGTCACAAAGAATTACTATGGTGTCCACCTCCATGTCAAATATTCCTGGCATCAGCTTCCAAAGCCATATCGCTTCACAACAAGCGAAGCAAGCTGCAATGTACTCTGCTTCAGTCATACTAAGAGCAACACTGGACTGTTTCTTCCTAAACCATGAGATCATGGCGGATCCCAAACAATAACATCCACTTGAGGTGCTCTTTCTATTTATGGCACTTCCTGCCCAATCTGAATCTGTATACCCATACAAATTGTAGTCACAATCTCTTCCATAGTATAGTCCTAGATCAATCATACCTTTTAGGTACCTCATCACATGCTTTACAGCTATCAAGTGAAACCGTCTAGGTTTAAATAGATACTAACTCAAGGTGTTCACAGCAAAGCATATATCTAGCCTTGTGATCGTCAGATACATCAATGACCCAATAATATGTCTATAGTGAGTCATGTCCACTAGCTCAGATGTCTCATCAGATAGCAACTTTAATTTGGTGTCCATGGGTATGGCAATGGATTTACAATCCAACATATCAAATATTTTCAATATTTCTACTGCATACTTTCCCTGATTCAGAAAGATTCCTTCTGGGCTCTACCGCATTTCCAGCCCTAGGAAATAATGCATCAATCCAAGATCTTTAATCTCGAATTATTTAGCTAGCTTATTCTTGTAATCCTTGATCTGTTTCTCATTTCCAAACAGAAATAGATCATCCACATACAACAATAGTATCACTAGTTCATCATCCATAATATTCATATCAATATTAGGATCAACTTTATTCTTAGTAAATCCCATGCTTGTCAAGAAGCTATATATTCTTCCATACCAATCTCTAGGAGCTTGCTTCACTCCATACATAGCCTTTTCAACTTGCATACATGAGTCATTCTGTCTTCGAATTCAAATCCTTGTGGTTGTTCGATGTAAACCTATTTGTCATTCACACCATTAAGGAAGGTTGTCTTTACATCCATTTGGTGTAAGTCCCATTTCATCATGGAAACAAGTTCCATGATAGTTCTGATGGAATTGTACCTTGCTACTGGAGAAAATGTCTCTTCATGATCGATTCCCTCTTTCTAAGAGAATCCTCTAGCCAAAAATATTTCTTTGTACTTTTCAATACTTCCATCTGCAACATGTTTTATCTTGTAGATCCATTCTGAAGATACCACACTCTTGTTTTTTGGTTTGGGAACAATATCCCAAACATCATTCTTCATGATCGACTGGTATTCTTCCGTCATTGCTTCAACCCATTCTTTCTTCTGTGCTGCTTCCTCATAGCTTGTGAGTTCTTGATCTACAAGGTCACACATCAAAGCTACATAACTAGAATATGGCTTTGATCTTTTTCTAGTTCTTGTGGAGCCTTCTAGTGCTCCATATATTTCTTCTTCTTGTATGATTTCTCTTACCCAAGCATGTTTTCTCTTTCAATAGATATCCATAGTAGGGGACGCCTAAGTCTCTAGCATGTCATGATCTTCTGATGCTACTATTTCAGGAGTTGGTTCAAATTCTGTCGTTATAGGAGGTACATCTTCTTCATGTACTTCTTCAAGCTGACACCTTCTAGACTTCTTAAGAGATGTCTCTCCATCGAATGTTACATCCATACTAATCTCGATATGATGGAATCCTAAAATGTATATCCTAAAGGATTTGGAGACTTCACAGTATCCTACAAATATTCCCTTCTTACCAAAAGGATCCAATTTGGTTTTCTTCTCTTTTGGAATATGTACATATACTAGACAACCAAATATCTTGAGATGGCTTACTTCATGTTTCTTTTCGGTATACATTTCTTCAGGAGTCTTGAATCCAAGAGCACTATGAGATAATCTATTTTGCACATATATGGTTGTTCTTGCAGCTTCATCCCATAGGTGCATAGGGAGGTCTTGGTCATGAATCATGGTCTTCACTGCTTCTATGATAGTTCTATTCTTTCTTTCCGCAACACCATTTTTTTGGGGATTATGGGGAGTGGTTAGTTCCCTCTTGATTCCTGCCTCCTTACATAATGCTTCAAATTCCTTTGAAGTGTATTCTCCACCATTATCTGATCTCAGGGTCTTGATTCTCTTTTCTATCTGGTTCTATATCAAGGCTTTGAATTCCTTGAATTTCCAAAACACTTCACTTTTATTCTTCAAAAAGTATATGCAAGTCTTTCTTGAATAATCATAAATAAATGTGATATAGTATTCATATCCACTCAAGGATATGGAGGGCATAGGACCACATTTATCAAACTGGATTAGTTCCAACGTACCTTTAGTCTTTGTGTCACTTTTCAGAAAGGGATTCTTGATTTTCTTTCCCTATGCACATCCCTTGTGGGTTCCCTCATGTTCAATCTTCAGATCTGGTAACCCTGTTACCAACTTGCTCACATAGGTCAATGCTTTGTAGTTGATGTGAGAAAATATATTATGCCATAGTTCACCTGAGCTGGTAGTCTCATGGACAAGGGTTGTCTCTGGATGTCCTTTGAGCTTGTACAATCCTCCTTCTTCTTCTCCAATGACTACAGCATCTTCAAATGTCTTCCCTTTGTACCACATAAGTACTTTTCCATCTATAAAAGCAACTCTATATCCTTTCTTATATAGAGCTGAGATGGAGAGTAGGTTCTTTTTCAAACCTGGTACATACAGTACTTCCTTCATCTTAATGGAGGTCCTAGAGTCAATCTTGTAGCTTGATTCACCAATACCTTTGATGGTATATTGATAGTCATCTCCCAATGATACCTTTTGGGGATATTTCTTCTCTTCAAGTTTTGACAATTTTGTCTTCTTTTCTATCATCTATTGTGAGGCACCACTATCAATAAGCCATGTATCTTCTCCAGGTGTTATAGACCCAGGGAGTGCAGAGAATAACACATATCCTTATACATATTCACATCTAGTTCTCTTTCGAGGTCTTTCTTCATCCTCATCTTCAGATAAATGAGCATGAATCCTTTTGTTGTTGTTGTTATTTGATGATGGACATTCTCTAGCAAGATGTCCTATCTTATGATAGGTGTAGCATTGATACTTTGAGTAATCCTTCTTCTTCTTCTTCTGGAATTTCTTCTTTGAAGGATTATGATTACTCCTCTTGAAGTTTGATTGATTCTTCCTTTAGTATGGGTATCTAGAGCCTAATCATCTTCTCTGAGAAGATATTCTCTATTGGCTACTCTAGCTTCTTCTTGTATGCAATCTTCCCATACTATGTCAAACTTCATACTTTCTTTTCTGGCACACAGAGTTTGGATGAATGAGTCTGTAATATCCCAAACTGATATTTTCCTATTTATGTGTATACTGTAGATGGCTAATATACTTACTCCTTAATCAAATAGGAAAGCAAACCCCAAACTTTGCATGCATGCAAATATGTGCCCTAGAAAAATACTGAGATGCTATAAAATAGGAGAAATCAATGCATGTACGTACCAGTATATAGATCAGTTGATGGTGAAGAGACTGGTCCCAGCATGCAAGGATTTTGCCGGAGGAATAAGGAGGTACACCAAATCATCCTCCATGGGTGAATACGCCATCCTCTCAAACTATATAAGCTCCAAAATAATAAATAAGTTGTTGCCCGAAGCCCGGATGATGTGCACTAGGTTATAATACCCCTCTGATGGTGATGTAAGCAGCATGTGGAAGTTCTAAACCCTGCAGGTAGGAAAACGAATTGATTTGTCTCTAATCATGGTGACACAGTGTGACAGTGAAACCCTCTGGCTGGATGAATAATCAACCTCCTGGAATAATTGTTGAATGTAACATGATGATTAACTAGTGCTGAACCTAGATGATGAACTAGGGAAGATAGATTTCGCTACCGAAATACACCAGTTAGCTGAGCATGCGCTCAACCCCAAATTAGCTCGCCAATATCTCCAATTCGACTCCACAAATCAATTATCACAAAATTGACTTCTCCATTCACTTTATCTTTCTTTTATAACTCTCAACTACAAAAACCCTAACTTTTGACCTAATTAGGTCACTTTATCTTCTAATTTGCAGTTGACTTGCATGCATGTGCATGGAGACTTAATCGGGTGCATGCATCATTAAATAATGCCCAAATTCCATGCATGTAGGTGGCCTTTGGCTCTAGTGGCCCTCTTCGACCCAATGGTGATATAATATTGATGCCCTAGATCTTCTATATATGGCATCAGTCTTCGGCTGATTCCTTGACTATCAGTACCTGCTCGAACCTATGGAAATCACATAGGTTAGCGGGTTGGTCCTCAATGCCTAAGCAGAAGAGGACATTACAATCCTCTGTGCTCAAATTTGCTTGTCCTCAAGCAACTGTAAAGCTGGGTGCTGTAATACCTGTTCTACCTCCCAAGTAGCCTCCTCTATAGGAAGATCTTTCCACTAAACTAGGTAATCTCTAATTATTCTATTCCTCAATTTCTGCTCTCGCACCTCTAGGATGCGCTCCAGAATCAGAATCAATTGCCCCTCATCATCAAAGGGAGGTAGCTTGGAAGATGTAACAATCTGTTGACCAACCACCTTCTTGAGATTGGAGACATGAAATACGTTGTGAATCTTGCTCTCTGGGGGTAGTTCTAGCTCATATGCTACCTCTCCGACCTTCCGAATTATCTTTTATGGACCATAGAAATGAGGTTGGAGTTTTTCTGCTCCTTTCTTTTTAAGAGATGACTGTCGGTAAGGATGGAGGCATAAATAAATGAAGTCTCCCACCTCAAAACTGCACTCAACTCTATGCCTGTCTGCATATATCTTCTATTGATTCTGAGTAGCCTGTATGTTCTCCCTAAGTATCTTGAGGATATCTTCACCCTCCTAAATCCACTCCTTGGCCTTGGGGGCCCTGGTATCGCCAAATATCCGGTCTGCAAAAGTGGAAGCATCATACCCATATAGGGCTCGGAAAGGGGTCATCCTAATGGTCATATGGTAGGTGGTGTTGTAACAATGTTCAGCCAAGTGTAACCATTTGATCCATGTCCTTTGTTGACCTGATACATAATTTCTCAAGTATCCCTCAATCCATTTATTAACAATCTCTGTTTTCCCATCACTCTGTGGATGATAACTTGTGCTCATGGCTAACTTGGTCCCCACTAACCGGAAAATATCTTGCCAAAAGGCTCCTGTGAATTTGTTGTCCCTGTCACTGACAATGGTATTGGGTAACCCATGGAGTCTAAATACCTCTCTGAAAAATAGTTCTGCTACCTGTGCTGCTGATTAATCTGATGATATGGCAAAGAAGTGAGAAAACCTAGTCAATCTATGCACTACTACGTACAAGTAGTCTCTGCCTTGGACCTTGGGCAGCCCAGTAATGAAGTCCATAGAAATGCTCTCCCATTTCTGCTCGGGAATCGGTAAGGGATGTAGTAAACCAGCCGAGTGGATGTGCTCTATTTTGTTTTGTTGGCACAAGTTGCACTCCCTCACATGTTGTATCATATCTTTCTTGAGGCCCTTCCATGAGAACTTTCTCTAATATGTCTGTAGGTCTTGAGAAACCCATGATACCCTACTAATGGTGAATCATGTGATGCCTGTAAGATTTTCTTCTTGAGGGGAGACTTTGGAACCAAGAAGATTATGTTTTTGTAGTATATGATATCATCAATGACCCTATACCTATCATCCTAAATCTTTCCATCCAATAGCTCGCAAGCAAACTTATCTTTGGAGTACTCAAACAAAAGATGAGACCTCCAATCTGATGAGATGCTCATAAGGGATAAAGTAGTTGGTCATATAGAAAGTGCATCGGCCACTACATTGCTCTTACCCATTACGTACTCAATCTCGAAGTCATAAGCCTGAATTTTACTTACCCATTTTTGTTGTCTCTCGTTTAGCTCTTTCTGCTCTAGGAAGTATTTCAGGCTGTTGTGATCTATATTAACCTTCAACTTGGCACCTACTAAGTACTTCCTGAACTTAGTTAGTGCATGGAGGATAGCTAACATCTCTTTGTCATATATCGAATAGTGGCGCTCATATTCTTTGAGCTTCCTGCTCTCAAATGTAATGGGGTGGTTGTTCTACATCAAAACTGCCCCAATTCCCTCTCCTAAAGCATCACATTCTAACACAAAGGATTGAGAAAAGTCTAGTAAAGCTAATACTGGGCATGAACTCATTACCTCCTTCATTTTCTCGAATGTTTGTTGTGCTGCCTCCGACCAACTAAATGCTCCCTTCTTGGTAAGATCTGTGATGGGTGCGGTCATCTGTGAGAATACGCTGACATACCTCCTGTAGTAGGTGCAAAGGCCCAAAAATCCCCTCAGTTCTGTCACATTTTTAGGTGTAGTCCAATCCAAATTTTCCCGAATCTTCTCTAAGTGCACCTGGACCCTGTTGGCCCCTATCACATGTCCTAAGTACAACATCTCCTGCATGCCGAGATCACACTTTGACATTTTGGCATATAATGACTGCTCCTATATAATACCAAGTGCTTCATCAATATGTCTCAAATTTTCTTCCCAAGTTCGACTGTATATCAATATATCATCGAAGAATACCAGAATATATTTACGCAACTGTGTCCTAAAGATATGGTTCATGCATGATTGGAAAGTAGCTGGTGCATTAGGTAGCCCAAATTGCATCACTAGAAACTCATAATTTCTGCAGTGGCGACGGAAAGCGGTCTTTGGAAAATCCTGTTCCCTAACCCGAATCTGATGGTACCCTGAGCAGAGATAAATTTTGGAAAAGTACTTTTCCCCCTGTAGTTCATCCATTAACTCATCAATCCTAGGGATGGGATACCTGTTCTTTATGGTCTTCTTATTGAGTGCCCTGTAATCAATGCACATGCGTAAGGTTCTATCCTTTTTCTTCACTAGCATTACTGAAGATGCAAAGGGACTTGAGCTAGGTTTGATGTATCCCAGCTTGAGTAGTTCCTTGATTGTACTCTTGATCTCATCTTTATACCTCTTGGGATGTCTGTAAGGAGTGGTGATAACTGCTTGGGTCCCCTATTCTAACTCAATAATGTGCTCAAATCCCCTATCTGGAGGTCGACCTACTGGAAGGTCTCTGAACACTACCTTGTGCTTCTGTAGTAAGGCCTCTATATCTGCTGGATGTTGTGTGGCCTCATCTGGTGGCTTCCTGAAGGTAACCATACACTCTGAAACCCACTCAATATCTCCCTGTTGGAGTACTGCCTCCATCCTATGTGATGTCACTACTATGGGAGGATAGGTATTCATCCCTCTCAATACCACCTTTTGTCCTTCTACTCCTGTAAACTCCATCTCCATGGTCTGGTAATTTGTGGAATACTTCCCTATGGAATACAGCCACTGAAATCCTAGTACCACATTCATGTCAGGTACATCTACCACATAGTAGGCCTTTCCTTTTCCTGAATATCTGTGACCTGGTATCCATGGTTCCTGGAAAGTGAAACATAACTTTTTTCTTCTAAGGTCACGTCGGGTATCATTGTCCATCCATTATTTCTTGGGCCATGGTTTCCTTTCTTTATCTTTAATAGGAATATTGGTCCTAGGAGGAAACCTATTTTTGGGCACTACATCCTGCAAGTCTCTAGTCCATTTGATGACATCTGCTAGGGTGGTGGGCCTATAAGACTTGACCCGTACCCGTAAGGGTTCAGTGAGAGCCTCAATGAACAACATAATCAACCTGCTCTTTGATATATCTGTGACCATGACTGCTATCCTCTGAAAATCAGAAATAAAAGCATTTGCACTCCCTGTCTGCTTGAGCTGTGCCAGCTCCCTAAAGTGTACCTCTAGATCTTTTCGATCAAACCTCTCAATGGGCCTCTGTGTAAAATCTATGTATGAGGTGATGGTGTTGTGACCCAGTGTCACTAACCCGTGGTACCACCACTCATGTGCTTCTCCGTCCAAATGCAAAGTAGCCAATTTAATGGCATATGTCTCAATCATGGGGTTGAGATGGAAGTATGTATCCAACTTCTGCACCCAATTCCTAGCTGGGCCACCCCGGGTGCCCTCAAAGGTAGGGATAGTCATTTTCCCTACGGTGCGCTGTAACTCATAGTTCTGGGTGAATGGCCTATTGTAATATTTGGGTTTTTTCTTACTTTTAAAGTGGCAGATATTAGTGAAGGTCATGGATGAATGGAATTCCTCTCCTAAAGCCCTATATTCTCGCAAATAGGCACCCATGGGTTCTTATAGTTATTCTTGTGCTAGAGGTACTACAGCTGGCCTATCTCAGAATTGAGGCATGGTAGGTTGGAAAAGCTTGTATATATGGGGATGGATCTGCATGTTGGTATGTAAGTGCTCCCTTATACTACTGGTGGATACCCTATCACTATTGGGAATAAGGGGCTGTGTGGGGTGGGCCCATTCTTCTTAGTCATTTGCCTAAAGGTGCTCATCATTTCTTTTTTCCCAGTGGTGAGTTCTTTTATAGCTGATATGAGACTATTGAAAGCTATTTTATCATCATCAACCATTGTTTTTTTTTTTTTTCAAAATGATAGTCTTTGTTCCCAAAATCTATGTCCTCTAACTCCTCTTCTCTGTTTCTATACCTCTGTCTCCTGTGAGTAATGTTGCATGGGTCTCCTGGATTCATTTATAATTTTTGCATGCCCACAGCTAGCAAAGAAAATAGCTCTGATTCCACTATAATATCCCAAACTGATATTTTCCTATATATGTGTATACTGTATATGGCTAATATACTTACTCCTTAATCAAATAGGAAAGCAAACCCCAAACTTTGCATGCATGCAGTTGCATGCAAATATGTGCCCTAGAAAAATACTGAGATGCTATAAAATAGGAGAAATCAATGCATGTACATACCAGTATACAGATCAACTGATGGTGAAGAGACTGGTCCCAGCATGCAAGAATTTTGCCGGAGGAATAAGGAGATACACCAAATCGTCCTCCACGGGTGAATGTGCCCTCCTCTCAAACTATATAAGCTCCAGAATAATAAATAAGATCCTGCTGGAAGCCCGGATGATGTGCACTAGGGTTATAATACCCCTCTGATGATGATGGAAGCAGTATGCGGAAGTTCTAAAACTTGTACATAGGAAAGTGAATTTCTTTGTCTCTAATCACGGTGACACAGTGTGACAGTGAAACCCTTTGGTTGGATGAATAATCAACATCCCGGAATAACTGTTGAATGTAACATGATGATGAACTAGTGCTAAACCTGGATGATCCAACCTAATGATGAACTATGGCAGGTAGACTTTGATGCCGAAATACACCAGTTAGCTAAGCATGCGCTCAACCCCAACTTAGCTCGTCGAGCTCTCCAATTCGACTCCACAAATCAATTATCACATAAGTGACTTCTCCATTCGCTTTATCTTTCTTTTATAACTCTCAACTGCGAAAACCCTAACTTTGGACCTAATTAGGTCACTTTATCTTCTAATTTGCAGTTGACTTGCATGCATGCGCATGGAGACTTAATCAGGTGCATGCATCATTAAATAATTCCTGGATGTCATGCATCCAGGTGGCCTTTGGCTCCAGTGGCCCTCTTCAACCCAATGGTGATATAATATTGATTCCCTAGATATTCTATAAATGGCATCAGTCTTTAGTTGATTCCTTGACTGTCAGTACCTGCTCGAACCTATAGGAATCACATAGGTTAGCGGGTTGGTCCTCAATGCCTAAGCAGAAGAGAAAATTACAGAGTCCCAAGGTTTAATGAGGCTATTGAGAGTAGTCATAACCATTTCATCCTCATCAAGGGTATCTCCTATAGCACTTAGCTTCTCTTTGATCTAGGAGACCCTTGTGAAGTAATCTTGAATAGATTCTCCTTTGCTCGTCTTGGTGCCCTTCAATTAAGCTCTCAGATTCATCTTTTTGTTTATGTTCATTCCTTCATAAATTCTGGAAAGTGCATCATACATTTTCTTATGTGTCTTCTTAGATAACACCTGAGGGATCAAGTGATCCTTAATGCAATCAACAATGATTCTCATTTCCTTAATTAGGTCTTATCCATGCTTCTCTTTAGCTTCAACTTCTTCAAGTTATGCAATCTCATCCTTGATTTACTTCTCAAGACCATTCTCTTTTAGAATGAGGCCAATCCTATAATTCCAAGCCAGGAAGTTTTCTAGGCCTTCCAATTTGTCCTCAAGCTTAGTTCTTTGGGCCATATTATCTAGTAAGTCACTCAAAAATGAAATTTATCAAAACATGAGATTGAACTTACCAGTAGATGCACTTGTAGGAGGTGACTTGGTTGATCCAAATGCTTTCTGGAGATCCCTAATATTTAGTCTTCAAATCCTACTTACGAGGTTGCAACACTACAGAATTTTTGGTTCTGTTCCACTGCAATTTTTCGGTTCAAAGCCAAACTAAGGTTTGGCTTTCCCGGAGATCCAACCACCCAAAAAATTCAATCTAGGGCTCAATAGATGCACTATAGGAGGGTGCAAATTTCTATGCAAGAAGATATTCAAAACTCTGAATTTTGCAAAAACCCTAATTTCTTCCGGAGAGGAAAGAGGGAGAATTTCACCTGGTGAAAGTTTCTCTAATAAAGTTAGCTTTGATACCATGTTAATATTTCATATGCTAGACTAGATTTGATAGTATTCAACTCAAAAATCACAGTAGAAACATATCAAGAATCACTGATAGAAACAGAATTAGAAGATAGACACAACATTTATCTTGGGAAACCCTCAAGGGGAAGAAAACCCAACAAAAATTCCTCTGTATAAGATGTATAAAAGACAACCCAAAAAACAGGTGTTCTCCTCTTTTTGTTATGTCTGTCTCTCTCTCCTATGTGCTACAGAATTGAGTGAGTCTATGTTCAAATAAGAACTGTAACTCCTCTATTTATACACAATGAGTCAATTGAATTTTACACTAGACAAGTCATCCCCACTAAACTGTCTAGGCCAAATTCACCTAGGAAGACTCAAAACTGTATATTATATTATTTATTAGATACTAAAGACCCGACACAAGAGGAGGTTTTACCTCATGACTCTATGATGACCAAATACAATACTAACACCCCATCAAAGGAATAATAACATCTCCCTTGGGTTACATCACTAAAAAACATTTAGAATATCCTTTGAAGTTGCAGTATTTCAACAGATAGATCCACCCATGATCTTCCTCTCTTCATGCTAGGATCCAATCCTGCTCCCTTCTCCATATTTGGCACCAAACTATTTAGCTAGGAACTCTCTAGTCTCTTGACAAAACTAAATTATATTCATTGAAATATATTGTAGCCCTTTCAACATACTTCTCACAAAAATTTTGAGCTCATCCTTCTCGTCCATCTCCTTGTAGAATCTCCCTTGCACAGAGTCGACTTCCTCTTCTTCAGAGGTATTCCTTCTAGAATCATAATTGAATTTTGGACTCATGAATTATTATCAAGAGAAGGTATAGAGGAACATGATCTAATACCACTGTAATATCCCTAATCTGGTATCATATCTGAAAACTAACTCTACAGTTGATGCAATATATTTTAGAGAAAAAAATTTGAGATTACAGGCTAATAGGTAGGCATAGTAAAAAGATGAGGAGAGAGTGACTGGCTTTAATGTGGGATAAAAAAATCAGGTAAGTATATTGTTTGTTCAGTTTCTTAAGAACCTAGATGTTTGGCCCATTTAGGTTTCGAAATCAGCTCTGCTGAAATCTACTTTCAAGTTTCTGAGCGTCCCAACAAGTGCAAACAAAAACCCATAGTAACAATCTCCAAGAAACCAAAGGATAAGGATGCTTATATGGCTCTGAAATAAATTTATGAATTTTGAGGTAAAAAATGGGCCTCAAAACAAAAAAATGTACTATCAAAATCCACTTTAAAACAACCAATCACATTCTAGAGGATGACATCAACTATAATGGTTGTGGTGGCATTGGTTGAGTTAAGGATGCTTATTTGTCAAATTGTAAATGATGAATGAAAACCCATAGTTAATTATATGAATGTTGTAAGTAAAGTACTCAATATGAAAATAGTACTCATAGATTATTTTTGAATATAATATAAATATATTAAGCTACTCTTAAAGTACTTAAAAAGAAAAGTACTCTATATTTTAATATAAAATAAATTCTAAATACCAAAGATAAATGCTTTATTCAAAACCAATATTATGTAATTACTTTTTCAATTTATAAAATATATATGTCAAATTTTTATTTAAAATCAAAATCACTTAACATTCTATAATAAAAATAAAAATAATTGGATGATTAATTTTTGTTTTGTTTTTTAAATACTTAATATATGTAATAATCTATTATAATTATTATTTAAATATAAAAAATATATTGATTTATTTTATTAAAATAATATATTTTATTATAATAAATTACTATATGTATTCTAGTCTCCTTGAATATTAATATTAATATTACTTCTTTTTTTTGAAATTTAAGTAATATTCAAGGTTCGTATTTTACGATCACTTTTTAATATTTGAAACACCTTCATCTATATCAACATAAAGTAGACAAGCACATTCAAGTTATAAACCAAATACATATATAAAACTTTAAAGTAGTAATTTGAAAAAAGTATTATATCATAATGAAATATTATATGATAGTAAGATATTATATTATAATATTTTTATTACATATAATCTAATTTGCTTAATATTAACACCACTTTTTTTTTATTGAAATTTATGTACTATTCCTTCATCTTAATATTAATATTTTTTTAAAATTTATTTAATGATGTTATTAATTATTGCATTACAAATAGTATGTAATATACATAATATATATCATAAGAAAATATTAATAAGGAGTTTACACGTGTTTTTGAAAGTGTCTTTAAAAAAATGAAAAAAAATGTCTTTTTTAATATAGTTTTATATTTATATTTTACAATAGATTTTTATTTTTAATAAATACAAGTTATATATATATATATATATAAAAGAAATTATAATTTATTCATATAAATTTAACTTTATGTTTAAAATTCAAAATTATAAATACATGGTTTTATAAACATATTTAAACATATTTTGAATACTGAAGAAGTAACTTATATTTCAAAATTCAAAATTAATATATTTTATTTTATGAGTACATTAATTTATAAGTACATTCATCATATTAGTCATATCAAAGATGGTTTTTTTATTGATTTTATTTTAGTTATCTTTTCAATTTAACTTAACCATGAGTTGTAAATATACTCCCCCCACAAAATGACTAACTCATAATATTTTATTATATCTCTTATGAGACCCATTTTAGACCTCAAAATTCCCCTAATGAGTTCTATGCATGTTTATAAAAGATTTGGGATGTTTAGTAAATTGCACAAGCAAAACTAGTCTTTTGGACTAGACTCTAGGTTCAATTTATGGGGGTTCCAAACACATGAAGAACGTTTCTAAAATTTAGTTTAAGACTTGGAAGATATTTAATAGTATATTAATGAATTCCTAGAACTGAAAGAAATAATATTAATTTTTTTAGTCCACTAACTCATTCGAAACAAAAAACTAGTCATATTTTCATGCATTTCTAGATAGGGTATTGAAATGCTTCTCAAAACGTAGTCAAAATCATTCAAAACTATGTAATAATTGAATAAATGGGAGAATAAATTAATAATGAGCCTTTAGGACTGAATTTAATCTCATAAGAGTCTCATATTTTCATTCATTAATATATACTTCATTACAAAGACACAAATACTAGAATTGAGGTAGATTTGGAGTGACAAACTACCCGAACTCTGCAACAAAATTGGCACTAATATTAAACTGATATCAATGTATGATAATAACCACCATTAATGTATGGGATCCATCAAATATTTCCTCATAACTTCATCTCAACAACCTCTCAGAAAAACAAGAGAATACTAGAAAGAACTCTGAGATTCGAGTGGGAGAGTTCCCAATCTCTGTATTGGAGTTGTAAATGGAATGAAAATGGATTAGGACCTGCAAAAACACTCCATTAATGGTTTAAATGAATAAGAGAAGATAAATTAAGATATATTAAGAAGGATTGGGGTGCATCACCCAAGATAACTGAGGCACACCACTCAGTAGAGAATCCTAGCTTCACTCAATACCAAAAGATTAATCATTCAAATTTGTGAAATGGAGTTGGAAGCCTTCCTTTATAGGCATGAGTGACTTGTTGAGCAAGTCATCCACCTATTTAACAAGTAACCCACTTTCCAATCATGTCCCGAAGCCATGAGTGCACCCTCCTTGATGGGATTAGCAAGTTTGGTTTGCAGATGATGTTTCCTTGTTTGTATCATCCATCCAAAGTGGAAACTATGCCCCTATTTGAATGAAAGTTTCCTTATGAGGATTGGAGATGTTTCCTTGCAAAGATACTCTCATCAAAATAGAAACCACACCCTCCTTTAGTTAATTAGCATGTTTTTTCATAAGGTAATGTTTCCTTGCTTTGCATCCTTGCACTGAATTGGAAATTGTGCCCTCCCTTAGCCAACGTTGCTTGCTTTTGAACTGACAACTTTTACTGCACTTTCTGCTTTTGAAATTGCTGGTTTTTCCTTTCTTTTTTCAGTTTCTATCTTTTTTCTGACTCTTTTCTTTTTCCAAATTTCTTGTCAGTTTCTATTTGTCATCCAAGGCAAGTTAACTTGCCTAATGCACCCCCACTGACATGGAAACTCAATTCCACATGTATTATTTGCATATTAATTAAATATTGAGATAAAAATCAATATATAATTGGAAACAAACTTAGTACATGCCTCCTAAGTATGAAATTAACAAAACTCCCTAGGTAAATTAATTCATTCATCTTTTGACCCACTAGGTGTTTGGAAAGGTCAACACTTTTGATGTTCATCCAGGAAGGGACGTGAAAAGAATATTTATAATGTTACTTTGAGAGTATATGACTATGTCAAGCCTACAAGAAATGATACATTGAGTTGGAGAAGAATTAATTCATGTTTGTTAGACTCTAGTGAAGCACTGGAAATTTGGAAGAACATGCTACATGAAGTATAAATGAGGAGGTGTGCTCGTCTTGCAAAGTCACTCTGATGGATTGGGAAAGAGGTATATGATCTCCCTACCCATGAGGGGTTACCAAACTTAGATGATTTTATTATTGATTTTGAATTCAAGGTACAACAATGACTATCATCATTAGATGTAGCATTGAAAGATACCCTAGCCAGGTGGTGGGCTATATAAACTTGGTCACGGTGTAGAAGGTTTCAGAAATTCATTTTGGAGAAGTGTTAGAATAATCAACCCATAGTATTTACCCACTTAGACATTATTTCATTTATTTTGTCTTATTTTCCTAGTCCATGAGTCCCACCATGTGCAAGTTGATAATTCCCTATCCATAGAGGTCAAACTTGCCATTATTGACTCATGGAGTGCTTGGGAAAGCCTTAGGAATCAAATCTTCTTTATTCCTGGCCTCCTAGGCGCCCTTCTGTTTTTTCTGCTTTATTGCCTGCTTTTTCAGTGTTTTAAGGCACATAGGAAAGCAAGACTAGGTGAGGTGAATCATCTTTGTTGCCTCTTCCTCCTCCACTCTTTCCTCCATGAAAAAGCATGTATGAGCTGCCATTTGACCACTCTTTAGCTTGCCCATGCGCCCTTGCTAATTCGTGGGGTCCTTGATAGATTTGGGATCAGCTTTTTACACCTATGGGGGATTTGCCTATTTTGGGTAAGCCTGCTTTATGCTAGATTTGGATGCTTCCTTATGCATTTGATTTTCTCATGTATTCTATATATTCAGCAGCCTATGTTATTACAGGTTTGGCTATTGTACACTCAATTAATATAATTTTGTGTTACAGCTCCATATTCAGTCTCCATTGTTGATAATTTGCATGATCAATTGTTAATTGCTGTGAGTGAAATTAATCTACTGCAGGCCTGAATTTCTACAAGAAGGAATTTCATATGTTGGAGTAAAGTAAAAAAAATTAACTGGATCATTTTCCAACATGTACTATGGCATGGGGAAATATACCTAGGCAAGAGTGGGTCCCTAGGTTTATCCACACATTGGATACTATACCCAGAAATTGGTATATATAGTTGGAAATTCTACAAGGTATAGTAGCTAAGATGATATGGCCATGAATTTTGGATGAAAATTCATATAATAAAAGATGAGATCCCGATGGTGGACACAACCCTTCAAGTCATTAAGGCTAATATTTTTGAAGAAATATCAGTACCATCATCTAATATGCTATAGTGGATTGCACCACTCGAGCAAGTTTTGGAAAGTTGCAATATTACTAAGGATCTTGATGATGATCTGAGAGACTTGCACATCCCAGAAACTGAAGGAATCCTATATCTAGAAGGTCTAACATTGCGTCGAATAAATTCTTACAACCGTTGAAGACAAAGAAGGTAAATATTGGTTCAAAAGAAAATCCTAAATTTGCTAGTATTGGAGATTATTGGAATGAGCAAACAGTTGGTAAAATCACTAACTTGCTACATGAATATCAATACTTTTTCCCTACTAAATTTTCTAAGATGAAGGGTATTGCTGGTGATTTGGAAGAAATGAATATTTCATTGAAACTTAATGCAAAACCTATTAAGAAAAGTCCTTATAGATTGAACCCAATATATAAATAAAAATTCAATGTGGATCTTGAAAGAATGATGGATGCAAGTATTATTTATCTCATCAAAGAGTCAGAGTGGATTAGTCCAATGGTGGTCCAAGTAAAAAAGACAAGTGAATTTCGAATTTGTGTAGATTTGAGGAAACTGAATGATGCATGTCTCCATGACTTGTTTCTTGCACTTTTTATAGATGAAGTGTTAGAAAATGTTGGCGGTCAAGAACCTTTTTCATTTACTGATGGATTTTCTAGATACCATTAGATAAGGATTTCTAAGGAGGATCATACTACAACTCTCTCTCCTTGTCGTAGTCCTCCTTGTCATTTGCAAGGAAGCAATTACAAAAGGCCTATGCAATTGATTTTCTTAGTGAATAGGGATAAAAAAAAGTGATGTCAATTTGCAAATCAATTCAAACATTGATTCGTGGAAATTACCGACAATAGGACCAACAATACATAAATCTTGTTCTAAGGATGCTTCTTTGGCATAAGACAAGTCAATCTGATAGTTTTAACATTGTTATCTACATGTGTATTTAGTATAATGCAAGGGTCTATACTCTATAAATCTGACAACCTATACAATAGAAGCAGTTCAAAGAGGCCATATGCAACATTCTGATCATTGAATAGAAGGTTGCAAGTGTATTATGTAATTGTTTCATTGAAGTGCATATACTTTTTTCCTTTTATCAATGGCCAAATAGAAACCAAAAGGTTCAGCCATTTACCAAACCATTGGATGCAAAAAATATAGCCCCATAACCCATGCACATTATGTTGATATGGCTATGAAGTAGACATTTGCATTCAATCCACGTATATAGCAACAATGTCTAAATGATGCAATTCAATAGGAAGGAAATTGTCCATTTTGTTCCCATTAATGACAATGTTGTGGGATCCCTTTGATCCAAAGAAGTGTGAGAGTGATTTACAACTCCTTGCCTTATTCTATTGCAATGTACCGAAAATGTATCAGAACAACCAATGCATCAAATAATGAAAGTTGTTTAGGTGAAACAAAATAGCCTTTACGAGTGCATGATCAATTTCTTGGTTATTTGAACTGTCGATTGCAAAATAATTGAAACAAGTAATCATAGATATAGAAATATGTTCCATTAGTGGCGTTAATACATTTTTAATATACACAAGATTTGAAACAAGTACTCATAGATATAGAAAAAGAGATTGAATTCATAAATCACATAACAAAACCTGTAAAAATTATTATAAGACATTAATAAAGACATAGATGCACTAAAAACAAGGAAGAAAAAGAAATATAAAGTATAAAAGATCATAGAATGGTTTACAAGCATGCATTTTCCAAGAACAAGAACAAGGCACTCATCTCCATCGAGAAAATGTCTTTAAACAAAACATATCCAATTTACATCACGACCCTATCCACTTTTTATTTTTATTTTTTTGTTGCAATATAAAATACACATGAAAATAGGCAAAACAAACACCTAAAATCTAAAGTACTAGGACTGCATTGGAAATATATCCATGGACATTCAAACATTAAGACTTAAACAAATATCTTCAATCTACATAAAACATAGATTCTCAATAGCAACAAAAGGCATCCAAAGTACCAAAGGAAAAATGCAAGGTCCATGCAACATCTAGCTTTCCAACTTAATTCTTATTGAACAACCAGGTTGTTTTGTACAATAGAATTCTAGTAAAACATATCCATTTTTTGTTTGAAATTTAACATAATGCATTAGGGTATATGGCTCTATTCTTGTTATCAGGAATATATCACCTTCTACAGACAGAAGCTGTTCCTCTGGTCTTAATCATTCAAATCCAAAACAAATGAGTGAATAACTCAGTTGAAGACATTCCCTGAATGTTATAGACGCCTGGAATGTAACTCCGATGAAGGACATGTATACCCGTAAAACACATCAAACATACAATGACATCAAAGCTACCAGAAAATCATCTACACATCCATATTAGTGACTAAGGAATCCAATAACATATATGTGAGATTAACACAACAAACATGTGGGAAGGAAATCAACTTTGCATTAGAAAATAAATGAAAGAGCTTACAACCATGTGCCTTAGTGCCGATGCACTCCTTCACAATACTAGCACCTTGTCCCTGATAGCTCCAACTTGCTCCACAATTGCTCTCTGATGGATTAAGCTAGGGTATCAATTCAACAGCATAAATCTACTATTATTCTCTCTCCCTCAACCATGGAGTATGAGCTTGTATTTATAGGGCTCAAATGGATAGGATGGTTGAGAGATTGGTGGGTGAGGTGGCTACAAAATCCTACAAAGAGGGAGCTCAACCTTAACCAACCCAGGTGAGTAGGGATAAGGTTAGACACAAGGCTCTTGTTCTAGAAGCCTCGAGAAACCTCCTTTTTTCACTTTTTACCAAGGTCACCGCTTATACCCCTTTATGACAGAGCGGTGATGGGTAAGAACCACACCAACAACATAGGTTAAAGGTGGTAGCACCACTTGGTTCTCACACAACTAGGGCAATGATGAACTGGGTACCGATTATCTGCTTGAGGGTAGAAGCGGTGCTGCAATTTTATATGTTGGAATCAAGACCTAGAGAAGGATTCTCTTCAAGTTTGGGATTTGAGGGAAAATGTCTGTGTTAGGGATCCTATCACATGCTAGTGACAGATTTTGAGTGTAACAGAATGCCCCCTAAAGCATGAGGCTAGAGGGATACAATAGGCGAGAGATTTGATAGAGCAAGTTATTACTTCAAGGTAAGAGCCAGCTTAATCAGAGAGTCTCATACAATAGGCATCTACAATACATCAATACTTTGACTCATGAATAGATGTAACCTCATCATGGTTGTAGACCAATACAAGACAGATCCATGAGAGGAATAAACAACCATGGCTACTCGAATACAACATAGATCCATGTGATAGAGGACTCAAACTTGGACATAGCTACCAGACATAAAACGTAAATCTATGTCATAGAGACGCAAATTTGAGCATAGCCATGACCATACAAATGTGGATCCATGCTGGTACTTCATACAATATACTCCATTGCAACCTGGGGAGCAAGCTATGAGCGCTTAACAAATACCCAGGGTCTTCGTCTCGTCTTCCACAAAGTACGATTCTATCCTTGTGATTACAATGTTCTGAATTCAAACATGGTAGAAACCACTTGATTACTGGTCAATGAGGTGAACCGTTAACAAGTGCGAGGGAAATCACCATTGATATCAATGATTCCCAAGGTACCCTAGTACAATCTACTGAGTGTGAATAGATGTCTTGGTGTCGAACACCCAACAGAGTCTTTCGATCAAAGGCCAATGATGTGAACCTTTGTCGATAGTGAGAGAATCTGTCATTGAGGCATACAAATATCAAGGTACCAAACCTATTTATAAGACTACTTCCTGGATGATGAGTTGATGTCGACAAGAATAATCTTGTTGAAGGACGACCATGATGAATCCCACATCAACGAAACGAAACTTGGAACAAAGTTCTGGAATTTTAAGTATGATGTAACCATAGGACTGACTCAAAGTACTGACACAAAAGTTGTTTTAAATGCAGAGGTAAACTTATTTCTTCCTTTTAACATTGGGCGGCACGACAAAAGACTTGGCAGCATGACTAGACCAGACAAACACACAATGCGACAGTGTACAATGCAATCTTTTGAAAAACTCAAAGGAGTGACCTGACTCATGAAAGTGGATTGACTTCTAAGTCAGCTGAATACCCAATTGACTTAATGATATGCAGACAAGTGCCATTTTCAAAGGTGACAAACAATTGCCATTGGATTTGAAAAATGATTCCCTTCCCTTAATTCCCCCATAATGATTGATGATTTCCTCTTTTCATTTTTACGAGTTCAAAGAGGGTAGCAAACACTCGTTTAAGCTTATCCGAAGACAAGTCCATTCCCATATATTTCACGAACCTGAGAAAGGAGGTGCTTGTTCCCAAAGAAGGGTCTCTCAGTGTTTAATTTAACAAGTCGAATGAAAGCAAACTCATCATCATTCATATTGAGAGAGTATGAACGAAGACAAAAGAAAACTCCAAAGGGTCCTTTTTTTGTAAAATAGTCTATCCGAACCGAAAAAGAGATAACCTACCGTCGGAGAGACGACTCTTCAAATACTTTTACGAGTATGAAGAAGACAAGTACTCGACAATATTTTCATATTTAGGGAGTCTGAAAAGAGCTTAAAGGAGACTCCATTAGGTCTCTTTTTAACGATGAATAGTTTTACGAGCCTAAAAAGAATCAGAAAAAAGACTCGGAACTTTGATACTGAGTTCTGAGAGCGTGACCAAAGTATCGAAACAAACGCTCGAGGACTTTTTCTGTTTTAAGGAAGTATGAAACAGTCAAAAACAAACTTCCCATAGATTTTTACTGTTTTCATTTCTACCCCTACAAAACTCAATAGCAACGTTAATTTCTCGAAAAATGACTCTTAATGAGTCATATGGACGGATTTTATAATGATAACAATTTTAAATATTAAAATGACATTAAAAAAACCCTAAAATAGCTATAAAAGTCATTTCAAATAGTAAAAATCAGAACATTTCACTATTTATGACTAGTCAAGAGCATTTTGGAGCAACTTTGAACCAGATCTTTAGCTATTGATTCCAGGAGATCCGACCGTCCGATTTGAGCGTCATCAGAGCTAGGTAAAAGATAAAACCCTAAGATTTCACTTTTAAGCATTTACTTTTTATTTTAGGAGGGTTTTTGGCCATTTTAGGCAAGCCCTAAACTTAAAATGCGAGCATTGTTCCTGTCCCTTACGGAACAGGCAGTGCACTGTGAGAACCGCACTCATAACACTGCGCTCAGGAGGTGCCACCGCTCTGTGCAAACAGAGCTCAGGCAGTGTCAGCCATGAGTTGGGGAAAATGCATGGATAGGTGAAAATACAAGCTTTTAATTGATTTTGATGATTGGACATGTTTTTAACTAGTCCATTAATGGTTTTTGGCAAGTTTTCAACGGTCAAAAATGGTGATATGGAAGGAATGAAAGCATGATGATGATGATGCCCTTGTTGAAATAAATGCGGGATGTATAGCCGCATTGAGGAACTACAGCCTCGTCAAATTCTTTCGCACACCTAGTATGGTGTCTCATGAGAGATTGTTGGAGTATATACTCCATATGTGGAACCCGGAACAACAATACTTCAAGGTGGAGGCACATGTGTTGACCATTGAGGTAGAAGACATATACTTCTTGATTGAATTGTCAAGATGGGGTGCCCCAATTTCATTGACCGGTTCCCATGGAGGGGATGTGACTACTCAGGAGCTGATTGGCCACCACTGCCTTCTCGGTACTAGAACTTCATGGAAGAAGATTCCCATCAAGGAAGTAGTGGATCTTCCTCTCTGCAATATTCTTTTTACCATGCAGAGGCTGGCTGGGAACCAAGGGCCTCATCAGGATTCTAGTTTGCATATGTTGTATTCAATAGAGGCTATGGAACCTACAGTTTTCAACTAGGCAGAGGCATTGCTACCTGTCCTTAAAGACTAGCTGACCAAGTGTCGGCAAGGAGAACTAAAATAGTTTGGCTATGGTTCTATCTTAGCCTGTTTCTTTTTTTAGCGGATCCCTCAGCTGAGACCCCAAGTGGTTTTTACTGAACTAAGGGCGAGAGACCCTCGTATGCTGAGGTGGGTCAGGATCATGGCCCGTACAGGCAGAGGGAAGGTGAAGTTCAGGGCTCCATTCTTCCGATGGCTTAATGACCAGATCCTCATGGTTGAGGATTATGCTTATGCAGGAACTGATTTCACAAGTGACCCTGACCTACCACTTCCACCTGGCGAGCAGTGGGGAGACATGGGTAAGAAACAAAACCCTAAGATAGCTATTTGTGTTTTTTTTCTTTTAAAGTTTTTTTATTTTTTATGTATAGTAACGAGACCTGAAATTTTCATGCAGATGTAGGAGCTGCACGACTTGGGGGATCATCCCCATTGGATAGACGAGTGAGAGCTCGATTTGTTCAATGATGCGATGAACCTATGGGAGACTTGGAGGAGAACGTAGAGAGGTTAACTTTGGAGATACCTGATGCGTCCATTGATGATCTCCCGGTGCACTATCAGAGGCACACAGCAAGGGTTCCAGGCCGTTTCAGCCGTCTGCTGTGTAGAGTAGTGCGGGTTGTTATGTGCTACCATGAGAATCACTATTTCTTACATGATGTATCACTAAAAGCTACCATAGCTTCAGATTTTTGTATGATTTTGTGCTGCCTAAAAGCCAGAGTGCTTCAGATGAGGTCTCATGACCTATTTTTGTAAAAACACTTATATATATACAGACTTTTTCTTCTGATGTTTATGCTTCAAATGGGAAATGTATTTACATGAGGTTTTATATGTCCAAACTATTTATTTACAATGTTATGAACCATGTTTAACTTTCATGCTATGAATGAGCAATATACCAGTCTAGGATATAATTTGCCAATGAATCAGCAACTGCATTGTCTGCCCTAGGGACATGCCTATAAGAAATGACTTCAAATGACCTTTCCAATAAACGTACCCTCCGATAGATACGGAGTAGTATAAGATTGGTGGTTTAAATAACAAACCACCAATTGCAAGTCCATGAACACTACGAAATCATGAATGTCTCGGGATGCGGCCTCAGTCAAAAGACATATGACTGCTTCATACTCGACGATATTGTTGGTAGTAGGACCAATACAAACTGCTCCTAAACTTACTAGATCGTGTGCAGGGGAATACATAACCCAAGTAGTTGAGGCAAGGTTCAGGGTATGGCGGCAAGCACCATCGGTGAAGCCATAAAAAGCCATCTGATCTGCATAACCAAAACATGGTATAAACAGTCTAGACATTAAATTCAAAACCATATTGAAAGTACCAAAACACACTGAAAATTCAAATAATGTACATATACACAAGGTACCATACATGAATGATATAGGCATAGTAACTATTCAGGTACAACCCATTGCGAGGTTGCCCGAAGGGGATTCCATCATAATCCACGAGCTCGTAGGCCCCTTTTTCTAAAACCTTGGAAATGATAAAAGTACCATACCACATTGATTCAAACTTCCCTTTTCCTAGCTTGTCATGTCTCTGATCGTAAGTCAAGACTAGGTCGCCTTCATTAAACACACGAGGTTCAACGGATTTATCGTATTACACCTTGACGCGTTTCTTGTGTGCCTTATTAACCAAGGCAACATCTCATCTAGTTTTGTCAAGGTTGGTTAAGTATAAAAACCTTTCTTCCTCGATAGAAGTATTAGGGAAAAGTTCAATGGCAAGTTTCAAAGACAGAAATTAACACTAAATAGGTAGGACAACTTCTAGTCCATATACTAATTGAAAAGGTGTAAAACCAGTTGTTGTTTTCACTGAAGTTCTATAAGCCCAAAGAGCCAAGAAGAGAGTCTGGTGCCAGTTGGATTTGTGATCTCCAACCATTCGATGTAGCACAGTTTTAAAACTTTGTTAATGGCATCAACTTGACCATTAGCTTGCGAATAATAGGGGGTTGAGTTTTCATGGAGAAAACCCAATTGAGCACTTAACTCTACCATCATCTGATTCTGGAAATGTGATCCGTGATCAGTGACAATAGACTGATGAACTCCAAACCTAGCTATTACATGGTTAAAAAGGAAAAGGGAGGTAGTCTTACCATCCTCTGCATATGTAGGCATAGCCTCATCCCACTTAGTGAAATAATCCACGGCTACTATGATGTAACCATGCCCCCCGATTGAGGTAGGCTTACAATGCATGAAATCTATCCCCCATTTGGCGAAAGGGCCAATGACAATGATAGGGTTTAACGGAGCAGGGTGGTTGCGCTTTTTCAAGTAAAAGTGTTGACAGGGTGGTTGCACTTTTTCAAGTAAAAGTGTTGACAGGGTGGGCATTTCTTAACAACCTCATGACAATCTTTAAAACTAGAAGGCCATAAATAGCCAACGCGCAGTATTTTATGAGCTGTAGCCATCCTAGAAAGACGACCGCTACATGCCCCTGAATGGCAGTCATTAAGAACTTGTTCAACCTTGATATGGGTGAGGCATCGTCGGAGAATGCTATCTATACCATGTCTATACAATGTATCATTGAGGATAAGATAGTACTTTGTGTGGTGACAAATGCGACGATGATCCTCTCGAGATATAGTAGGCTGAAAACACTGTGTCTGGAGATAAATGATTAAATCTCCATACCATGAGTCAGTTGTGATTATTAGGAACATAAATTCATTAGGGAATGAATCACTGGGCTCAGAATACGTTAAAGCACAGGGAAGATCACACATCAGCTCGGTAAAAACTAATGACTTCTTTGAAGTAGCTTTGGAAAATTCAAGGTCAAATTGTTGCAGGATAACAATCCATCGGGAGTATTTGCCCCTTAGCACCTGATGAGTCAAGATGTAGTACATAGGGTTTTGGTCTGTGAGTACAGTAGTGGTGTGAAGCAGGATGTAGTGATGAAATGTTTGGACAACAATGACCGTGGCAAATGCTAGCTTCTCTAAACGCGAGTATCAAGTTTCAGAATCCAAAAGATTCTTACTAGCCTAATAAATTACATGTTCTAGGCCGTTCTGGTCCTCTTGAGCTAAAACCATTCCGATATTAGTAGTAGAGGTTGCAACATACAAGAGAAAATCCTTCGAGTAATCCAGGGGGTGTATGATGGGTGAATGAGTCAGAGCATGTTTGAGTTTATCGACGGCTCGCTGCACCTAGTCATCCCAAAAGAATGGAGTGTCCTTCTTAAGGAGACGCATATAACCATGTGTTTTCTCAACGAAGTTACAAAACAAAATGACAAAGAAAGTTTTCCTTCCCTTGCAAACTTTGGAGTTCAAGCAGGTTGGTTGGGGAAGGTAAAGAGAGTATTGTAGCAATCTTTAAGGGATCAATCTGAGTACCATCCTTGGAAACTACGAATCCTAAGAGACGTCCCGTCTCAATGCAAAAAACACATTTGTGTGGGTTCAGCCGTATCTTGTAATGGCGACATCTCAGGAAAATGTCTCTAAGATGTCGAGGATGGTCTTCCCGTAGCTATGAGTGCACAGGGAGATTGTCAAGGTAATGCTCCACAATGTTCTTAATATCGTGAAACCCATAGGACATGGCACGCTAGAAGGTGGCCCCAGCATTATTAAGGCTAAAAGGTAAATTCTTGTAGGAAAAGGTTCCCCACGAGCATAGAAATGTTGTCTTATGTTGATTAACAGGCAATATTTCAATCTGATTGTAGCTGGAAAAACCATCCATAAATGAGAAAATGACACTCCTAGCATAGTTATCAATAATCTGATCATTGTGTGGAGTCAAAAAGTTGTCTTTGGGACAAGGTTTATTCAAATCTCAGAAATCAATACAGACTTGAATAGTTCCCTACTTTTTGTTCACGGGAACAATATTCAATACCCATTCCGTTAGCGGTATAGTATAGATAAATTCTGCCTTCAGAAGCTTTTCGACTTTGGCTTTGATAGCCGCAGCCTTTCGCGGATGGACTTGTTTCAATTTCTGCCTAACCGGTCTAGCAGTAGGATAGGTTTTGATCTCGTGGAATACAATGGATGAATCTATCCTAGGCATTTCTTCATAGGACCAAGAAAAAATATCTTGGAATTCTTTAAAAAGTTCTTTATACTCTTCAATTTCATCTATTGAACAGTTTTTCCCTATGTGAACATGTTCAATGGTTCCAGACTTGATTGATATGTCGATTGGAACCGTTTTGGTAATGTTGCATAAATTTCCCTCAGACTCATAATCTTGCAACAAGACAGGTGTTTGCGGATCGTCGATAATATCAGTACCCAAGAGAGATACAAAATCATTATCTGCCAAACTAGTATTGGGGAGGAACAAAGATCTATGATGGTGATCCTCCCACGCGAATGTACTTGTATTCATAATCTCTATAATAGACTCATCCAATGGAAAATTTTAGGAGAGATAATCCAGAGCAGGAAGTGAAGGTTCTAACCAGTAGGGTAGGTGGTAAGGATCCAAGGCCACCAGATGAAGATCATCTGTAGGAACATCGGAAACAGATTGGATGGCATCATAAATTGCTTCATGCAGGCTGAGGGAGGATGTCTCAACAACTTGTTTACCCTTAGGATCGTAATTAAATGAAGAGATCATATTGACTATTGTTGTTTCTGTGCTAGAAAGGGGTTGACAGAAACACGCCCATGAGGGCAGAGTATTTCAACATCCCTACCCCAATCGACTGGTAAGGAGGAGGGGATTGACCTAGAAAAGGGATATTATTCGTCATAGGAGTGGTAACATCCAACATACAGAAATCAAGTTGATCAATTGTTACAATTTTTCCCAAATGCGAAAACTGGAGGGTACTAAATACCGTCAAAGTGACAGCAGTCATAGCATAAAACCAGTTTCTCCCTAAGAGAAGATTGTAGTCCAACGGGGCATCCACTACTTCCACCTAAATGGAAACAGTTTTTCCCCCTATCTCAACTGAAAGGGTTGGCATGAGACTGTAGGGCTAGAAACCTCTTCCATCAAATGCTTTTAGTGTTGTCAATGATTTTACAAGCTCAAGAGAGCCAATGGATTTCGAACAGGACAAAGATAAAATAGAGGTTGAAGCACCTTTATCTAGAATAGTCCTAAAGACCTTTTTTCCAACTACTCTAGTTATGACTTGAAAATCCAGTTGGTGGGGTAATCTAGGTTTAGGGTTCTCCAGATTGAAATGAATCAGATTCACGTCACTCGGTTTCATGGCTCCTAAAGAGGTTAATAAGTTTTTGCATTGTGCGGGACAAATTTGGATCACTTCTAAGGTAGACATTGCACATGGTGCCTGAGCTAGGTCTTCCATAACATTATAAAACTATGCAGCTTGGACATTAGGGTTAAAAACAACCTTCCTAAGAGTACCCTTGGGCAGACGCAAAATCATGTTGAGATTAGGCTTCTCGATCGTTAGGGGACCATTAGACGAGGATGCAGGAGAACCAGTAGAAGGAGCTTTATCAGGAGAAGGTTTCTCAATTTTCTTCTCCTCTGGTTTGTCATATGACTGACTTCGGGTTGTTAGATTAATAATTTCCAATGACATCATTTGAATTTTCTCGGTGTAACTAGAATTTCCCTAGTTAGACATGTGGTCTACCAGTTGTTGCTGAGAAGGAAAAGGATCAGTGAGAACTGCCGGTGCGGAGTTACTCTTTAAAAACTTATTAATTTCATCACGTCGAGGACACTCTTTCATGAAATGATCGCCACCACACAATAGGCAGAGATACTTAGCTTTCCTCTTTCCTTTATTGTCATTCTTCGTGGCTATAGGTTTGGGGTTTTCCTGTTGGTTTCTGGGTTTCTTGTTTTTACTTTTTCCTTTCTTCTTATTACCAGATGATTGCGTACTTTAAATAGAATTCACCTCAACGAAAACCGTAGGTTTGGAAGGATTGGGTTGTTTGGAAGCTTTAACTATTGATGGAGGATGGATTGAACTGATAACCCCATCAACAGGAGTTTCTGTAGGTGGCTTAGCTGGATCAGTGCTGGGTCGAGGAGCTTGAGGAATGAGGTCGTACAAAGTTCCAGGCTGGGAATAGACTAATTCTAGATATTGTGCATGACTAATGGCTTTCTCTTCAGTAACAACACCCCCCATAGCCACATCTTTGGCAATGGGTGGCAACAAATATTTCGTAAACCAATCAACCAAGAGTTGGTCTGGGATAGGAGCTTTAATGAGCCTTCTCTGCCTTCTCCATTCATGAATATGGTATGAAATATGTGTGGAAGTGTTTTGATGCAGAGAGGTTAAAAGGTCTATACCCGTTTCGTATCGAATGGGTAGCTGAAAGTGTGTGAGGAAAATCGTTGCCAAATCACTAAAATCCACAAATGAGTGTCGTGGAAGTTCGATATACCACTTTGCGACCATGCCAGTCAAAATGAACTGAAAGAGTCTTAATCAAATAGAATCATCCATCAAGGAATTGGATGAACACCATAGATGGAAAGTCATAACGTGATTTTTGGGATCATCTCCCTGCTTACCATCGAATTTTGAAATATCCGATGGTAACTTGACTATAATAGGAGGCCATGAAGAATCGTGTTAGATGGGGTCATTGATCAATTTGGACAAATCAGGAAAATCCAAAGTTTCTAGGAAAGGTAACTGACGATTCGGTTCAACATACTGGTAATATTGATAAGGCATGTAACCACCAGTAGCACTGTAAGTGAACTAATACACAGGCTGCTGAAAAGGCCGATGAGACGATGAACCTTCGAAAGATGGGCCTCCAGAACCACTAGGGCCATTAGGATGATTAGGAGGAGGACCACCAGGACCTCTGGGACCACTAGGACCTCCGAGGCCACTCGAACCACCGGGACCACCAAGGGGAGGACCTCTGGGACCCCTGGGACCACCAGGAGGAGGACCATCAGGACCTCTAGGACCACCAAAAGGAGGACCACTAGGACCACTAAGACCACTAGGAGGAGGACCACTAGGACCCCCAGGACCACCGGGAGGAGGACCACCAGCCCCCCGGAGGGGACGGGCTCCGTAAGGTGGCCCTCCGGGACCCCTAGGACACGTGGGGGGAGGACCTCCATAGGGTGGTCCTTTGACACCTCCAGCTGTATGAATAGATATTCCTCCCAAATATGGCATGTAGGACCAGTAGGGTTGCCCCCATGGAGTAAAAGTATTTCCAGGATATGGAATTCCATTGTATGAGATTCCTCTAGGGGTGAGTTGATAACTCATATTTCCTACAGGTATTTGATTTTCTAGGTAACCATACCCCCAAGAAGCTTGACTAACAACAGGTTGTGCCCCTAAGGGTTGACCTGAAATTAATGGTGGGTTAACTATATTCGTAGGAGGAATGTAAACCATGGATGTGCCTGCATTAGAGGCATGTCTATTATGAGTAACACCACCACTAGAAGGTAACGTAGATCGTGCCGGGGGTTGCCCCTCGACACTATAAGGTACTGATACAACTAGAGTTGAATATTGCCCCTAAGCCCTAGAAGACCTAGGAGGACTAGAAACAAACCTAACATTTGCAATCGTAGGGTCAAAATTTTGACTTGGGTGTTTTGAAGTCTCAACAGGATCAATAGGTTTCATAGAATTAGCCAGTGAATGATATCCGTCTGGCCAAGGGTCCGTAGTACGGGGAAGAAGAATCGACATAGGTTCTTTATGAGGGATTGGGGTTGCTAAGATAGTATCTAGTCTTTGCATTCTCTCCTAAAAATCTTGTGCACGGTAAATAGATGATTGAATTTGTCTATATTCCTCTTCACTTGGTGAAGAATGTTTAGGAGGGGGCCTACGTACTCCAAATGAAGCAATGGTCTGTCCCATAGAGGTTCCCCAAAATGGAGCATCTGGAACATAATACAGATGAACATGACTATCAACATGACCTTCCATAGGACCATGGAAAGAAGTGTCACCAACATGAGGTTGTTGAGCCAAGGGATTTGTATAAGGAGTGAATTGGTCTCCACTTTCTACAACTATATTCTCTTCCACATGGGAAGTAGTTGCAGCTCCTTGGTCAGTAGCTTCCATTGAACCTTCTCCTGTAACAAGAGGAAAGTCGGGTGGTAAGCCCTGTGTTCTTCTGGACCGTCTCAAATGAAACTCAACCAAATTGCATAGTTCCTATTCTAACCTAGGGTTTCAAAGCTAAGAGAAAACACACCAAAACTTTCTCCTACTCAAGATACAGGCCAACAAGCAAATTCAAATGATAGGATGAGCTCAAATGGTCGGTATCTCACCATGATTGTCAAGTAGGTGTAACTCATGATATACCACAAGGGTACGTGCGTAGTAATCTCCCCGAATGTTGTTTCTGGTGTATTGCTCCACACAAGATGGCCAAAGGGATTTTCTTAGATAGATGGGGTATCCTAGTGGGGTCTCCCGATATACTCAAGGTATGTGGGAGCTCAAATCGGTAGTAGTTCTATCTAATGCACAACCGTTCACAAGAGGCCTTCCGATATACAACCAAGTACGTGAAGTACCTTTCTATATACCTCAAGGGTATGTGAAAGGCCATTCGATATACCGACGGTACGGGGAAGAACTGCGCGAGTCCCGGGATGTAGTGCGGACAAGTAACGACAGCTCCTACACTTAACGATGCCTGAACACATCTCTAACCTAGAACTCAAATTTCTATACAAATTTTAAGCCTATAACTACCGTTAATTTTATAGTGGACAGTTAGGTGAATGCATGAGGTTTTGACAAAAAAGTAAAATCGTGCAAATATGAAATGCAAGTTCATTCACTTTACCATTCAGTATGCCTAATTACGAGAAGGAGAGAGAGTGTTTTTCTTTTCAATTTTGCTTTTAAACCAAAAAATTCCCCAAATAACTATACTTAAAAATCAGTTTTCAACCATACAATCAAACAACATTCTCTTCAAATCATCTCTTTTGAAAGCACACAGGTAGGGTAAGATCTCTTTTCAAATGGATAAGAAAGACAAACAACACTCAAATATGCATATGCAAGCTATACTTTCGATTTTTTCTGAAGCATGGAAAGATCTAACTTAAACTATTGATACTTTTTCCTTTTTATGAGATAATGATGCAAAAGAGAAAAAAGAACAAAGGAGTCTTGAAATCTTGTGAGGCTAATCAGAGACCCAATGGCTTAGGCTCAATGAAATAATGACCTAATCTCAACAAATTTTCTTTTTAGAGCAAAAAGAAGTCTTTCTCACACTTAACGAGAAATTGAAACAAGCAAATGGATCTAATGGAGTCTTTCTTTTCAGTGCTATTCTATAACAAGGAGAGATCTAATATGACCTATAGTTTCCAACTAACTCCTTTCAAGAAAAAACAAACTTACAAGCAGCAATGAATGATGAATCTAACCTAACTTTTTTATTTAAACAAATAAGCAATTTCCACATAAAAATTCCAGATTTCAATCACTCAAGCAAGTTCAAACAATTCTGCACAAGACCAATTAAACACACCAAATCCAAAAAATCACAAATGTTTTACAAAAACTTGAGAAAAAAAAATCAAAGTCTGGGGTAGGCCTACCTGGCACCGCATGGATGAAGTTGATGATAGAGTGGTTTTGAGGTAGAACCGCTTCTTGCTCACTGGACTCAGGTGGTGGCACCGCTTCTTGCCAAAGGCACATGTGCAGTTCTCTGTAACAACCCAAAACAACAGGAGAGCAAAAAATCAAATTAGAAATGCCAAAAACTTCATAAAAACTGATGAATTAACCACAATACAAAGCACAGAAAGTTAAGGTGGCTCAGATCTGAAGAGATCTAAAGATTTCAAACCAAAACTTTAGTGGATCAGATGTATATTTGACTGCAAATATAGGAGGTTGGAGCTTGGATTCAGACAAGAGTAGTTCAAAAACTGAGGAAGAACAATATGGATCTTTCCCCAGTGGAGTCACCAAATTTGTTATCAGGAATATATCACCTTCTGCGGACATAAGTTGTTCCTCTGGTATGAATGGTTCAGATCCAAAACAAATGAGTGAATATCTCGGTTGAAGACATTCCTTGAACGTTAGAGACGCCTGGAATGTAACTCTGATGAAGGATCTGTATACCTATAAAACATATCAAGCATACAAAGACATCAAAGCTGCCAGAAAATCATCTACACATCCATATTAGTGACTAAGGAATCCAATAACATATATGTGAGATTAATGCAACAAACATGTGGGAAGGAAATCAACTTTGCATTAGAAAATAAATGAAAGAGCTTACAACCATGTGCCTTAGTGCCAATGCACTCCTTCACAAGACTAGCACCTTGTCCCTGATAGCTCCAACTTGCTCCACAATTGCTCTCTGATGGATTAGGCCAGGGTATCAATTCAACAACATAATTCTACTATTCTTCTCTCTCCCTCAACCATGGAGTATGGGCTTGTATTTATAGGGCTCAAATGGATAGGATGGTTGAGAGATTGGTGGGTGAGGTGGCCACAAGATCCTACAAAGAGGGATTTCGACCTTAACCAACCCGTGTGAGTAGGGATAAGGTTAGACACAAGGCTCTTGTTCTAGAAGCCTCAAGAAACCTCCTTTTTTCACTTTTTACCAAGGGCACCACTTATACCCCTTTATGACAGAGCGGTGATGGGTAAGAACCGCACTAACAACATAGCTTAAAGGTGGTGGCACTGCCTAGTTCTCACACAAATAGGGCAGTGTTGAACAGGGTACCACTTATCTGCTTGAAGGTAGAACCAGTGCTACAATTTTGTATGTTGGAATCAACACCTAGAGCAGGACTCTCTTCAAGTTTGGGATTTGAGGGAAAATGTCTTTGTTAGGGATCCTATCACATGCTGGTGACAGATTTTGAGTGTAACAATTCCCTATGGAAGAATATTAGAATTACAGTAAAAGAAAGAATTTGGAACCCATTGGCCCAATAGGGAAATGTGAAACCAAATCAATTCGAATTGCAAAAGAAATTGTATTATTTAACACAAACAATTCCAATTTACTTATATACATTGATTATCATTGTTTATAGAATTACTACAAGAAAAATGGAAAACAACATTAATGTCTAATGTGGTAGAAATAGAGGCCACTAATCAATGTATCTAGGTCCATAGGAAAAAGAAGATGCGTATTGCACAAGTCTATTTTCTTTAAATACATGGGATCAATGTTATTAGTTTGTTAAAACCATGAAAAAACAATACACATAATGCATAGAAAAAACAAGGCAACAACACTAGTTTCCAATGCAAGAGAGACATAAGAGTTCCATGAACACTTTCCCATACTATTTGCATGTTTACAAAAATCAAGTCTAATTTTTTTTTGTTTTTTCTAGAATGCATAAAATCTCATTGCTAGAATACTAACATAATTCTTCCATATAAATAAGTCCCTTTTAGCCTTCAAGTTTCATGCATGTGCATTATTTATATTCCCTTCCGTCTTTGAGTTTTATGGGTATGCATTGTCTAGCTTTCCTTTTTAAATGTAATTAGTTTATTATTTCTTTCAAAAATTTAGTCTAATTAGTTTATTATTTCTTTCAAAAATTTAGTCTCAATGAACATATTGTAAAACTATAATATCCCTTGGGTTGGATAAATATTATTAAGTATCCTCTATGATGTATTTTCTTCTCTAAACTATGGTTTTTATTGGGAAGATCTAATATATAACTTCATGTTTCTTATTAGAGGGACCAAATTTACTTCCTAATATGTAAGAAGTTAATGAAAAAAATTTGAGTGAAAAAATTACAAGCCTATGAAGGGACTGATCTCTTCCGTTAATATAGACTAGTATTTCTACCATGCATAAGATATACATGATTATATTGCTATTACTATTAGGAGTTTCTAGAAGTTTCAAGGCAATTAGCATTTAAAAAGGATCCGGACTCAATATTATTTCATAGCTTGCAAGAATGGTTGACCTTGTATTGTACTCTAAGTTTTACAAATATTTAAAAAATATTACTTTAATTACAACAAAAACGAAGACATGTCTTGGACCTCCACCAAAATGGAAGGCTCAATAGCTTTCTAAGATCATAATCAAGGAAATCTTCCAATATAGCACTCTAATTTTTAATAGAAAAAAAGTATTGTAATATGTTACTTCTTCCTTGAATTAAGATCATATGTTTATACAAAATCTAACCCTATCTCTTAACAACCTTTGGTGAACAATCAAATGCATTTTTAGAAGCCATGTGAAAATTACTCACTAGTAAAGATAACGATAAAAAGACAAACCTCAAAAATATTACCTGTGAATAAAAAAATATTTTTCATTCTCATACAAAACGAGCCATACAAATAATTGAATTTATGTTTCTGATTCTCTCCAATACTAGTTCAAGAAGGCTGGACTAGAATTATACCACTACGTTATGAAGAACCACCGAGTACAGAAATACGTAGAGAAAATATCATTCAAACAGTTGGAAAGGGAAGATTGCATGCAGAGAAGCATTTATCATGAAAAATTACGATGGTACACATGCAATGGCCTGTCCTTGTGGACATGTTTTCATATACAACTAAAGTTGTCACCGTGTGAATCCTATGCATAAACTTGGTTAGAAAAAAACTAAATGTACTTCCAACTTCCTGCCTACATGTAGGTTGTCCAATCCAAACACCAAGCAAATTCTTTTTCCAAGCAAAACGGAACAAAGTGTTCAAGTTTTGAAAGCCACAAATACTCAAGTCGTAAGTTCCAAAATCCTATGAACAGTTCCGAAAACAATTATGTATGCAAGTTATGAAACAAATCCTCCTATTGACTTGCCAAAATAATTCAAACAACAATGCAGTGCAAGAACCAAACCCCATGCCCAACCGCATTTTGACCTCGATTACTATATCGAGCCCATGCAAGCCAAATACAAGAAAAACAACTAACCGAGCACAAACCAAGATCCCTTTCAAGCGATTTTATAACAATTTGAATCCCCAAATCAATTACAACATATGCAAACAATGCACGTACGGATGAAACAAAAGCTAAGATGAAAACATATTCAATATTTAAAATCACGAAAAACAAGAAAGGAGGCAACTGGGTTCCACTTTTCTTCAGCCAACATGTAAACAATTTGAACCATGATAACTTGCATCAACATTAGCAAAGAACCATTGAACCTAAACTTCATAAACACTAAATCTCACCATGGGTTTAACCAATCGATTTAACCAAGTTTTGAGATTTTAAGCGCACAATCAAAACCAAAATTGTTCCATTTTCTTAGTGCAAGGAAATAGGTTTAGGTTTTGCTTACACGATTAATGATGTCTTGTCTAAAGCGGAAATGACAACCACCCCAACATTCACAACCCTAGCAATCTGAGTGGCTCGTGACCTATCATCCAAAGCACCAAATACAATGATGCCAATGTTCACCACCCCAACAAGTTATCATTGCACTAAGCAAAACTGCAAACACGACCACAGATCCAACCATGAAAACATATTTTATGCATACCCAGGATACTCAAAACAATTTGTTGGGGAAAATTTTGTTGTCACATTGTGGAATGACCAACGATTCAATTCCTGGATAGACCCCCGAATGCAACGAATTCAAGAGGAGCACCAAACCAGATCCAAGTGTCATTCAAACGCAACACAATAGCAATAACAAAAATCGTCCATGCCAAATAAAAAATGTTTGTATAAGCATTAACGACCCAATTCCCACGCATGAACGAGCATTTACTACATACAAGACTCATCTTAGATGTTTCTGTCCCCATACCAGAAACAAAGAACCAAGCCACAACAAACCAGGAACAAGAAACTCCACCAGCAAATAGTAACCTGGAAAAACAGTGCTAAAACTCCGAAACACCACCATAAAACCCAACCGTTGAATTAATACAATACAGAGCACCCGACATGGAAAATCCACACGTGTGCAGTCAACAACCTAAAAACTCATCCTCACCGGTTCCGGTCTAATTGGGAAAATGAAGAACTAAGGCACGACAAACCAACAATAGAAAAGAACGCTCATAAAATAAAAAAAACTCGAACACACCAAAACGATGATAAAAACCCTGTGAATAAACCCCAACATTGAATAATAACAACACAACATATCCACACACCTACAATCATGCAACTCGCATTTACTGCCCCCTTCAAGATACTGCCATGGGTAAGGCACACTCCACCAAGCTCACATCACCACCCTCGCCAACCTATCAACATTGCAAAAAAACAACAATTTCAAAACTAACAAAAATGTAACTCACTAGGAACATTGGAAATAGAATAGGGTTAACATTTTTTATTTAAAGGCATACATACGAACATAAATAATTGCCAACATGATTCATACATGTCCATGCTATGCAAGGACATAATAATTATTGCTAATATGAACCTCTTCATGTCAAATTATGACATAATGTAGAATTCAATCTTTTAATTTCCACATTTCAATGATAACCAAATATCATTTAAAATATTATTAAAATTTTAGATATACTATATATGAAGTAATAAAGAATTTCAAACAAATGTAAATACATCAAAGTTAATATAAAAATAAAATTGGCTAACTAATTCAATAATAATTACTATTATCAATCTCTTGTTGGAATGCGATATAATGTTAAATCCAACCTTTTAATGTCAACCACGTTCATCACTTGAAAATGTTGTAATGTGACATATAACCCTTTTTTAATGCCACAATGTAGCCATTGTGGAACATAGAAAGTTGACACAACTCAATTATGATGAATGTAACACTGTGATGTAAATATAAATAAATGTTGTAATCCAACAAAATGTCCAATATCGGAACATGTCCAACTAAGCTCAATAAAATTCAACCATGGTCAACCATTGTTATCCATAATCAACGACAACCAAACGAAATCAACATAGAAAACTATGGTTAGCCAAAATCAAACATAGTAAACCATGGACCATAGTCAAATATAATCAATTGCTATTAAATACACAAATCGTAGTTTACCAAAATTGATCATAGTCAATCAAGGTGCATGTCAAGTCCCAAATTTTGCATTGGGTCACAATGGCCTACTCACATTTGTCATATTCATGAGAGTTTGTCAAATTGATGCTAAGGGTCAAATAATTGCCAAGGAGGAAAATTACTAGTTTCCTAGGTTGGGGGTGGAAGCTTTGGGACTTGGAATAAGGGGGGAAATAAATGATGCTTGAACATTAGAATGGCATAAATATTTAATAAAAGAGATAAATAATTAAATACAATGGAAAATCAAAGTGGCAATTGATCATAAAGACACATGGAGGGTGTGGGACCCACGCAAGTTAGATTTTCTATGCCACATGGCATCCTCTTCTTGTCATTTCGAATCCATAAGAATCCCAAGGGTCCTGGGATGATGTGGAAGGTTAATATACTTGGCATGAATCAATTAAGGTCGAATTGGAGTGGAAGAGTAACTCCCATGGAAGAGGAAGAGGCATTTTGGAGCTAGTGAGACACTTGGACTAGATTCCCTAGCTCTATTACAACAATGATGAAGAAGATATGAAACCTATGACACAAATCAGATATAAAGACTGACATTTGACATATATGACATGTCAGGGCTAAAAATAGCTCCAATAGGGCGCTCAAGGGAGTTAGGGCAGCTAAGATGCTTCAACATGTGATTTGGTGGAAGTGGGAGACTAGGAATTGTTGTACAAGTGGCATTCTTTGGAATCTCTTCCCAACTAGAGTTGGAATGCATCTCTTGGAAGGAATCCGACCCATAAAGAGATTGGAAACTTTATAAATGTCAAGAACAAAGAATGAAGGTAGCTTTTGATTATTTGTGAAGAGAGAGAGCTAATGGTGACTAGTTTCTTGCCTTAAGCCAATTTTGAGGGTGAAAGATTCCCATCCAAGTTGGTGTTTGGAGAGGCCATTCAGGTCTTTCGTGAAGATTTAATGAATTTTTTATTTGCAGGTGTAAGATAAAAAGAAGCTCGTGGTTTCTTCTAGTGCAGTACATTCTCTCAACCATTTCTAGTTTTTATTACATATTCTTGCTCATGGAGGGATTGCGCTTTAGCTGAGATATTGTAATCTTTGGGAGAGCTTCTAATGGTCCATTTATGATTTTAATAGTCTTAATATACTATGTTATTCATCTTTATAAATTCTTTGGTCGAAATACCAAATGGTTGTATGTAAAAATGATTATTAATGAGTAAACAATGACCATTTCCCCACTATATTGAAGTATGTCATTGAATGATGAGGATTTAGACATTCTCATGGTCCATTTACGATTGTAATAAGATTAATATACTTTATTATTCATATTAAAATAGTCTCATGTTGAAATACCAAATGGTTATATGTAAAAGTGATTATTAATGAGCAAACAATGACCATTTCCCCACTATATTGATGTATGCCATTGTAATGTTGATGATTTAAAATGAAAGAATGTTTCTATGATATATTTGTGATGAATGGAATTCCATGGATGAGTATTACAAGTTTCACGTCCAGCACTTAATCATTTGAAGCCATCTTACTCAGTTTATTTGCATTTGGAGAAGATTTGGTGTCATTTCCCCAAGGGTCGAACTAGTGATTTTGTAGTTGTTTGGGAGAGGGTTATAACAGCCTTTATAAACTGAATAATGATGCACATGAGACCTTATTAATGTCCCTTAAACATACTTTTCCTCTGTTCATAAATTCGAGTGGGTTTGGGAGCATTTGGAAAGCCATTTTCAACATTTACCTTGGGGGAATTGGAACCCCGATTTGCTAGTGAAAATTCCTACCTTGGCCAGAATATTAAAAAAGTTTGAATAAGTCTGTGGAGGGTCATAAATAATCCCTCAACATCATATTAAAGTCTTAATATCATTCATATACCTTCTCTAAAGATTTGGGAGCATTTGGGTCCATTTGGAGACCTAGACATCAAAATTAGTCAAAGGTCGAAATAGGGAAAAAAGGTGAAAATTGGTCATTGAAATAAAATTTCTTAAAAAGGGACATTACAGTGGTATCATAGCATGGTATTGGCACCTATTGAAGTTATGGATGATAGAGATGAATTCAATAAATGGCTTAAGTCATATTTCGATGACACAACCAACCAGATTATGCAAGTATTCGAATTGATTGCTAGCAAACTTAGGGGTAAGTTGGCAGCAAGGGGTAGTATAAGTTTACATAATGGAGAGACACATAATACCATTAATTTTGAATACTTTGATGATTGGTTGAATGGATATAGGAACAATAATGCAAATGTGAATTCATTAAGAGACAATCAACAATCCACAACTTTGGAGGAGCATGAAATGAGAAAAAATATGCCTACTTGTGAAAAGAGCCTAGATACACCATTGAAGGAAGAAACAAAGAATCATGAAGTGGAGCATCAATTACCTAAAGGTGATTGTAGAGAAGAACATAAAGAGGAAAGTGAAGGCACGAAAAAAATCCTTGCTGATAAGGGTTGTGAAAATCAAAGAGAATCTACTAATGGATCCTTGAACTATGAAGGGGTGCCTACTGATGGGTGCTCACAACTCTATGTTGGTGACATAGAGATCGGATTTCAAAATGTTGCTGCAAGACAAATTTCTAATAAGCATGAAGATGAATGCCTTGTGACAGATAATGAAGAACCAAGATCAACTTCCCCATCACCACTTGAGCTTCAAGAAGTTGATCAAGTCAAGCAAAAAGAAGAAGAGGAGGGTCACTCCCACATGAACCATCCTTCATTGAAGGGTATTTGAAGATGAGTGAAATGGATATCCATGAGGCCCTTAGAATACTCCATGACACTCAAGCATTGGTATCAAATTCGTGTTGGAAATTTTCTTCATTGGAGGAGCCATCCTTCCTTGAAGACATGGAGAAGATTCAAAAAGCAATGTGCAAAATCAAAGGTAATTTCATGTCGTTTATTTTTTATAGAAAAAATGTGATTGATCTTAGTGAATGGTTACATGAATCCTACTTGAAGAATAATGAAGATATTAATAAGCTCAAAATTCAAAATGAGCAACTTCTTGAGAGGTTGCAAGATACTTGTTCTTCCTCCTATGTTTCAGATTGTCATATGGTAGATTTCTTGGAGGATTCTCATGACATGATGGATCATGAGAAACATGAAAAATCGTAGGCTCTTGATGTGTTTGAATATTATCTCGATGAGAGCCAATCACTTGTTGTGTTGGAAGAGGAACTTGAGCTGCCTCTTGAAAATGGTTACACACTTTTTGAAGAAGTGCATGATTCCACCACCCTGGAACCAACCCATGAGGAAAGTTTTGCATTTTTAAGGGAGGTGCATAATCCTACCTCTATGGATCCTTCACATGATGAAAAATTTGCACTTTCTGATCATTTGGGTTTGTTGGTTCTTTCTCCTACATCCTACACTTCCAAATTTTGCAGCGTTCATCATAATGAAGTATGGGTGAAAGGTTTTTTTTTTAGAGTGCCACATGAAGACTATGGAATTTATATCTCTCCTTTTGATGATGACATGATTAGAGAACCATATTATTTACATTTTTAGCAACATCCTTTGTTACATTATGACGATACACATCTAAATGGGTGCACCTATGATGTTCACTTGAGTCACTTGGAGACTCATGATTTTCCTTGCTCCTTGCCTAGTCTATTTGATGTTGGAGGAACTTCGTCCCATATGTAGGTGAAGAGATATATGATTGAAGAAAATTATTATTGGAAGAAACATCCTCTAATATCTAATGATGATGTACATATTCATGGGTGTATTGATGAGACTTCTTTGATCCACTTGAAGTCTTCATGTTTTCTTTACTCCTTATTTGGTTCAGATTTTGGTGGAGGTTCTTCTTTCACTTCTTGGATGAAAGAACGCATGGATGATTATATTGATGCACATTATATATTTTTGGATCATCATTATGGGACATGGGATCCTCACCTATGTCATTGGAGCAGATTTGATTGGTCACTTGAAGCCTGTATGCACTTGGAAAATGGTGGTCTACTTACTTGGAGGTATAAGCACTTTCATGATTTTTTGATGAGGAACTTTCTTCATGTACATTTTTATTATGTTGTTATGTACTTTGATGATATATATTATGTACTCATGATGTTTGGAAGAATTCATACAAGAAAATGGGATCCCGGAATTCACTCTCCTAATGGTATGGGTTGGAGAGCAATAGTTTTTAGTCCCATTGATTTCAAATTTTTTTGGGAAACAAGTAGTATGGGAGATGGATTCCACACTTAATAAAGTGATTTTAATCAGAGTAGTGCAGCAGCAAGCATGGTGGTTCCTCCCTAAAATATTCATGGAATCTCAAAGACTCAAAGTTGGGAAACTCAGTGGAAACTTCAAAGAATCATATAAAAATGAGGTTCTTCAACACCCATGTTTGAAATTGCTTGAGGACAAGCAATATTGGGAAGGGAGGATTTGTCATGTCCCAAATTTTGCATTGGTTCACAATGGACTAATCACATTTTCCATATTTATGAGAGTTTTTCAAATTGTTGCTAAAGGTCAAATAATTGCCAAGGAGAAAAATTACTAGTTTCCTAGGTTGGGGGTGGAAGCTTTGGGATTTGGAATAAGGGGGACAATAAATGATGTTTGAACATTAGAATGGCATAAATATTTAATAAAGGAGCTAAATAAATATGTACAAGGGAAAATCAAAGTGGTCATTGATCATGAAGACACATGTGGAGAGTGTGGGACCCACACAAGCTAGATTTTCTATATGGAATCCTCCTCTTGTCATTTTGAATCCATAAGAATCCCAAGGGTCTTGGAATGAGTTGGAAGGTCAATATATTTGTCATGAATCAATTAAGGTCGAATTGGAGTGGAAGAGTAACTCCCATGGAAGAGGAAGAGACATTTTGGAGCTAGTGAGACACTTGGACTAGATTCCCTAGCTCTATGACAACATGATGAAGATGATATGACACCTATGACACAAATAAGATATGAAGGCTGACATCTGACATATATGACATGTCAGGGATAAAAATATCTCCAAGAGGATGCTCAAGGGAGTTAGGGAAGCTAAGATGCTTCCACATGTGATTTGGTGGAAGTGGGGGACTAGGAATTGTTGTACAAGTGGCATTCTTTGGAATATCTTCCCAACTAGAGTTGGAATGCATCTCTTGGAAGGAATCAGACCCATAGAGAGCTTGGAAACTTTATAAATGTCAAGAACAAATAATGAAGGCAGCTTTTGATCATTTGAGAAAATTGCATTTGTGAAGAGAAAGAGCTAGTGGATGACTAGTTTCTTGCCTTAGCCAATTTCGAGGGTAAAAGATTCCCACCCAATTTGGTGTTTGGAGAGGAAATTCAGGTATTTCATGGATATTTAATGGAGTTTTTATTTGCAGGTGTAAGCTATAGGGAATCTCGTGGTTTCTTCTAGTGCAAGACATTCTCTCAACCATTTCCAGTTTTTATTGCATATCCTTTCTCATGGAAGGATTGCACTTTGGGTGAGATATTGTACTCTTTGGGAGAGATTATCATGGTCCATTTGTGATTGTAGTAATCTTACTATACTCTATTCTTCATATTCATAAATTATCAAGTCAAAATACCAAATGGTTGTATGTAAAAATGATTATATAATGAGCAAACAATGACCATTTTCCCACTATAATGATGTATGACATTGAATGCTGAGGATTTCGAGCTTTTCATGGTCCATTTATGATTGTAATAATCTTAATATACTGTTCCCTTCATCTTCATAAAGTCTTAGGTCGAAATACAAAATGGTTGTATGTAAAAGTGATTATTAATGAGCAAACAATGACCGTTTCCCCACTATATGGATGTATGCCATTGTAATGTTGATGATTTCAAATAAAAGAACGTTTCTGTAATATATTTATGATGAATGAACTGCCATGGATGAATATTACAAGTTTCATGTCCAACACTTAAGCCTTTGAAGTCATCTTCCTTGGTTTATTTGCATTTGGAGAATATTTGGTGTCATTTTCCCAAGGGTCGAACTAGTGATTTTGTAGTTTTTTGGGAGAGAGTTATAACAGCCTTTATAAATTGAATAATGATGCACATGACACCTTAATAATGTATCTCAAACATCCTTTACCTTTTTTCAGAAATTCGAGTGGGTTTGGAAGCATTTGGAAAGCCATTTTTAGCATTTACCTTGGGGGAATTGGAACCCCAATTTGCTAGTGAAAACTCCTACCTTGGCTAGAATATTAAAAAAGTTTGAAGAAGTATGTGGAGGTTCATAAATAATCCCTAAACATCATATTCAAGCCTTAATACCAGTCATATACCTTCTCAGAATATTTGGGAGCACTTGAGTCAATTTGGAAACCTAGACATCAAAACTAGTGAAAGGTCAAAATAGGGGAAAAAAATGAAAATTGGTCATTAAATTAAAATTTCTTAAAAAGGGACATTACAATTCACTAAGGTCAACCATGGAAAAACAATAATTAATGATGGTTAACTATGGCCAAAATTAATCAACAATCATTTGATACCCATCATTAACCATGGTAAATGATGGTGAAACATTATTAGCCTTTGTAAACCAATGTCAACCATAGTCAACCCTAGTTCACTAAAGTTAATCTTAGTCAACCATGGTTAAATAAATTCAACCATAATAAACCATGGTCAATGATACATAAACATGATCACACATAATCAAACATGGTGAACCATGGTTTACCAAGTAATCTATAGTCAACCAAAGTCAACCATAGTCAAACATTATTAACGATGTCAGCCATGTTTAACTATAGTCTAACAATAGCCAAACACAATCATCCTTCATAAAACATAGTAAACCATAACAAGCATTGTCTACGATGGTCAACCATGGTCAAACATTATCGATCATGGTCAAACATAATGAGCCATGGTCAACCCTAGTAAATTGTGTTAAACCAAGGTCAACCATAGTCAAACATGGTTTACCATAGTGAATGAGGATTGACCAAGATCAACCATAATTTGTCACCCGTAGTCAACCATTATTCACTAAATTCAACCATAGTAACCCTTGGTGTAACCATGATTACCTATTATCAACCATAACTACACATGATAAATGACAACCAAATATATTGAAACCATGGTGAGATAGGAATCAATGACAATCAAACATAAATTACCGTGGTCATTAGTTAACCATAATCAACCATGGTCAAAATTAGTCATCCATGTTCACACTTTGTCACCCGTGATCAAACCTTGTTTTAAAAATACTGAACCATAGACAAACATGGTGGACCATGGCTAACCAAAGCCAACCTTATAGTCAATAATTATTTTTAAATATAGCTAACCATAATCTGAAAACATTATCAACCATAATCCATCATAGTCCAAGATTTTCAATTATAGTGAACTGGTCAAATATAGTCAACTATTAAGAAATCTACTAATCCTCCCCTCAACACAACCACATATTTAAAATAGTTGATATAAACCTATCGAGACCTTTTTCCAATTATTTTCTTTAATATGTAAAAGTCGAAGGTTAAAAATTTACACATCAAAAAATGTGTAGACAATTGAGAAATTTAAGTTGATTACAAAATCTATCTATAACCTATGGAATAAATTTTCTTATCAAAGTTATTCATATCGAATATCAGTTTTAAACCAATGCTTTCATTTGTACAACACTGGTATGCTTTGATTTAAGTGGTCAAACCATTGTTAAGGTATGCAAAACTTGTATGCTTTGATTTAAGTGGTCAAACCATTGTTAAGGTATGCCCGATTGAAGCCAGAGTACCCACCGGGCCACCATTAAGCCACAATAGCATGCCATACATTGGCACTTTGGTCTTTATCCCCTTCCAGTCCCGTGTTTACCTAATATCTCGGGGATAAGATGAACTGAAATGATGATTTTTTTATAGTTTCAGAGAGCATTCATTATGATGAAGCCTTTGTTTAAATGAAGCAAGTGGGCACCTTCCCATATTCATGATAACGTAATCTATGAGATCCGCAACAGATGATTAAAAAGAGCACACTCCCAGTCAGGGGTTAAATTTGACAGAAACCCTTACCCATCACTTAAATTTTTTTTTACGGTTTTCTTTCTAAAACTGCCCTGCATATAACTTTTGATAAAAAAAAATTACCCTTCTATTCAAACTCATTCCTAAGCATTCCCTTCTATTCAAACTTATTTCTAAGCAACCAAAATGGATCTGCAATTTAAAGAATAAATCCCTGTAAACATTGTTCATATATTATTACATATATTTCTATAATATTTTAATGTATAATAATTTGGAAGGAAGAACCTGCCCTATGGCTATTTTTAAACAAATTTCAACAGAAGGCAACCGACACTATCTAACCTGTAAAGAACCTTTTGTTTCTTCCACCCCATGAAGTGCTAAGCGGTATATGATAAATAGGATACAAGGAAAATGATACCCCATGAAGTGCTAAGGGATATATGATAAATAGGATACAAGATGGCTAAGCAGTATATGATAAATAGGATACAAGGAAAGGAAGTGAATCCATTACGAAGTTTGTGGCTCAGTGGTTTTTATTATAGATTACCAATTTAAAATATTAAAATTTCAAAAAATTAACAAACAAAAAAAAAGTAAAAAAACTGAATTTATCCCCATTCCCATGAATTAATGACTTACATTACATTTGTATCATTTAAAATTTTAATGAGATAAATTTGAATGTTTATAGATCAAATTTTTCTGTAGCCATGATTTTACTAGAATCTAACTGAGATTTGTTCATAAAAACAAATTCTTAAATCTTTCGCATAAAAAATTTAACCTTAAATTTGTAAGAATAACTATGCATTTCCAGAGGTAGAATCTAGCTTGCAATTTGTTGAATAGGGTTTAGTCTTTTAGCACTAGCTGGGAAAAAACACCTTGGTCTCACGACTTCGCGGGATAGAACTTAGTAGAATCACCATGAAAATTTAACATTTAACCATGAACCCCATTATTCATGAACTCAACAAAAGTATTGGCCTTAAGACTCCAGCCTCCAGCAGTTTGAGTAGTTTGAGGGTCCTACACTAGCTTGAGTCTAGTTTGTTTTTGTCACTGAGCACTAGCTCGAGTCTCTGAGTAGTTTGTTTTTGTCATGAGCTATTATAGCCTTTCTAAATCCTGATCTAAATATTAAATAATTGCATCGAGGAGGCTGGATTGATTCAAATTAATGGCCAAGGAAGATTGCAGTCCTCAGTCATACCTATGTTAACCTTGCTAATTGCAGGTTGGGGCCAGAACCCTGATCCTTTCGATAACTTCATGACACTTGGAACTGATTTTTTCTGCTCAGTCTGTGATATCTGATCTGTTTTTGACTTCAGCGTTTTGATAACCGAAATAATTTCCACTGTTTGCAATTAGCATTATGTCTTGGGCCTGTAATAGCAAATAGATTTCATTATATTCTAAATTAGGTCAAAGTCTTCTTCCAACCCATAATCATTTGAAGTTTGAAGCATCCTTAAATCCCCATACCTTATCTACAGGAATATCGTCACATACGTTCACCGTTCCACTGTAGAAAATGGTCAATTGCGGACAGGATTGCTTTCCCGAAATTATAGACTCAGCAGGGTTGGATTCAAAAGTAAACAAAATTACTATTAATCTGGACAAGAATTAGGTAAATAAAAAATACAAAACTAAATATTCCACCGACCCAGTAGAAATCCAGACCTAAAATTCTTCATAAACCCACAGCGACCATCCTAAATCTACATCTCCCCGAATTGACACCATCCGTCCCCGAATCGAAACCAATCAGGGTTTGATAAGTTCACAATAAATAAAAAGAGGCTCATTTTGAGTATTATGTACAGTTTTCAGGACTAGCTCTTGGGTACTGGATCTCTAAATTAGTGTATGCTCTGCCACCCCATACAGGGTATTGAAGTTTTAAATGGCTACTTCTCTTGCTCATCCTACAGTACGGCCAAAGGAAGCTTTGCAGGCCATTTCCATGGATTCCGATAAGCTTGCCAAGAGTATTGGTGATCGAGTGCTCTGACTATTATCTAATGACTTTATCGTCGATTCCCAACAATGGAAGCAATGGGAACTCCTAAGCTTCTTCTCGGGCTTGGCGAGGTCTTCCACGCATTTCACATCTACCAGAGAAGTAAACGACTGCGAATTGCTCATAAAAAAATTGGACAAACCCCTCCTGCAAATCGCGCAAACAATCAGTAAAAACCAATAAAAGATTGCAGCAGCCCCTGTTCAAAATGAAGACAGAACGATTTTCTTAGTAAATGCATTGTTTCTAATAGACTTACTTGCGAGAAGGGAGGCTGGCTCTTAGAGAGTTCATGTGGAAGAGAGGGCTGCCATTACAGCCATCGGGCATCATCGGTGGAGGCGAGAAACCCCATGAAGAATTGCCGTTGTCGGTGATGTCGTCCAAGGAAGCCGAGGAGCCCGTCGAATAGGTTGAAGAACTAGAAAATAAAGAAGCTAATGAAGATAAATCGCATGTCGATATGAATCACTCTTCAGCCATGGCTGCTACTAAGGATAATAGGGTTTTGAAATCAATGGAAATCTTGAATTTCCGTTTCTTTAAATCCTTCTACAACAACTGAAATTTTGTTTCTTTATTTTTGTTTCTGTTTCTCTCCGCAACAACTGAAATTATGTTTCCTTCTTTGTCTCTGTAACAACTGAAACTCTCCTTTTTCCAATGAACCATGATCATCATCTGAGTCCCTGACTCTCGACTCTCAGGAAAATACCGGGGGTTTGGAACCCAATTCAATCGTAAAACACTCGAAGAAGTCGCTGAATCCGCAAGGATGAAAAATTGAAATGATTTATGCTATGTGGTATTATGGTCCAAACCTTCCACACTCTCCAAATTCCTGCCACTTCACACTCTTTTCAATGACTAGAGCCTTGAACTTCAATGCTCATTAACGATCAACTTTGGCCAGCCCCAGCAAGAGCTAGCAAGCGCAGTAAATGATGCATGACGCATCATATTAACTTATAATATTAAATTTGAACGGACTTTTTATGACGTGGTAATTTCAAATTTAAAAATGATGCATGCTGCATTGCCGCATATTAATTTATAATATTAAATTTGAACAGACTTTTTATGACGTGGTAATTTCAAATTTAAATGCACTTTACAGTGAAAAAACCCAAATACTTCCATACGGGCTCAATTTTAACCATTGAGTCCGAGTCTCCCATGACTAAGATACTTGGAAAGCCTTAAATGATATGCACATAGTATAAGAATTTCAGAGTTGACCATAAACATTTGGAGTAAGCTACCGACACGACGATTTTGCTTGGCGGCAATCGTCGCGTCAGCACCCCAACCACCACCGGCGACCCCTCCTCTCTATTGCCGACAGTCCGTTCCACCCCGTCGCCATTAGGAGTGGATTACCTTCTACCGTTAATGTTGATCCAACCCTGGTTACTTCCCGCCTGTGCCTTCTCGCTGTACTCCCATGCATTGATGGGTGCCACCAACCACACTCCCTGCACAATTCAAATGATTCCGCGACTTCTCCTATGCTCTATTTCTACTCCGAGCTGCTATTTGCATTCACCAGTCACCACAACATATCTCCACTGGTTCCTTCCGTGCGACTTCTCTGTGTGCTCTGTTTCTTCTAGAGCTGCTATTTGCATTCATCGGTCACCAGAGAGTCTGCAAACTCAGCCATGAAAATCAACAGGTTACAATCTCAGAAATTGTAATTTCAATAATATTCTGGATGATTTGAATCAATTCAGAATATTGAAATTATAGTTTGGATAAGCCTTCTCAGTCCACAGCCTGCAAAATGGATTCATGAATGTTCTGAGTAGGAGGCCAGTGGACCGCTTTAACTTTTTCGTGCCTTCCAAGCAGAATCACACACGCAAAACAAACACAAACTGACCCCAACAAAAAAACTAACTGCAAAACAAATACATCCGAAGTAATTTTTTATTTTTAAAAAGAAATTCAGTATTACCTAAACTCCAACACAAATAGATTCTAGCTGCAATGAGATTCCCATCTCGTAAGAGCATTCTGAATTGGAATTCATCAATCTTGTCCCTTTTGTGGACTTTCGTATGACATCCTTCAAAACAGAACATGTACAATCTCATCCGAAGAAGTTTCCTTGCTTTGCATTGTCCAATGAAGCATCTTTAAAACTGTCTCAGATTTTTCAATGCAAGTGGCACCATTGATTGAGCAAAACATATAGGTGCCAAAAGGCATGTAAGGGCTTCTCTTGACAGCCTCATTTGACTCCATTAGAGAATCAAGGACATTATTAAGAAGCGTCCTACAAGCATTTTGAACAAAAGCATCAAGTACATGTATGCCCTGCCAATATGGAAAAATAGCAATCAAGGGCTTAGCAATTGACTCCAAGGGTGCAAGAAGCATCCGTGGAACAATATCATGTTTGGAAACCACATGACAAAAGTTGCCTCCCCAGTTCTCACGGCCAACCACTTCAACAAGTCTTTTATCTCCCACTAAAGGGCAACCAAATGTGACACAAAATGGAGAGCTATGCTTTACTGTAATACACAAAGGAGAACTTTGCTTTAGTCTCTTTTCCAGTACCCATAGTGTGACCAAGGTTGCAACTGCCCCTACCAAGGAATGACCCACAAATATAATCGGTTTGAGTTTCTTTTGTTTCGAATTGATAAGTATCTGCAACTGATTGGTCATCGAATACATTTCAAAAGAAAGTTAATTTTCCCTTTGAATACTAAACCCTTTTTTATGATTTAACTAAGATTACATTGTCTTACTTTTGTAATAGATAAATCAAATTACCTTTATTTCGAAATCTGTATTCTCCATAATATGCAGGAAGATCTTAAGGGCTCCCTGATGGACAATGGCTAGTTAACCAACCCAACCCAACCCTCATAGCTTGAGAGGAGATAAGATAGGACTTGGTAAAGTACTTCACCGACGAATAATTAGAATGGACTTGTTTTTCAAGTCTAACCACACAATATTGAAAGTGACAATGCCATCCAAATAACAAGTTCTGTTATGCCCAAGGACAGATCAGTGGTGAGATCTCTGCATAAATACATGTTTTTTGTTGGTTCTATGAAAATAGTTGGAAAGAAGGTCAGGATTAATGCAACAATTGACCTGCTACTAGCAATAGAGTGCAACAGTTGTTCTGCTACTAGCTAAGCTATTCAACTGCTTGCTTTAACTGTAGGCATTTGTGTTGGGTATTTAGATCTATAAAACTTAATCCCTGTCATCTTGCCTTCCAAGTTCCCATAGTATTGCTGCAATTTTAATATGTAACCCCCCCTGAAGTAAGTAATGGAGTGCTTACTGAAGCACCAAGACCCACTTTGAGTACTCATCCCTTCCTCCTTGGGATGGCAGTTCACCCAAGTCCTCAATAGTGGCAAGCTGCAAGCTCCAGTAGGGCACAAAAATATTTTATTTAATATTGGTAGGAAGATAGCGTTTTGTCTATGAATATTAAACTTATGGGTTTGAGCCAATGGCACTTGGAGGTCATGACTCGTGCACATATTAGGACCCAAGCCTGAGCCATGTTTTCCTCTAGGCTTTCCATTTAAATTTGTTGGTCGAGATGTGGTCCATAGACCTGTGGAAGCTTACCATTGCTGATCTAGGTTCAATTCACAGTGCATTATATATGGCTCTACCTAAGAATCCCAAGAGCAACATGTCCGAGGAGATTGACCCCATTCCAGCTAAAAATGGGGAGTTTCTGTTAGGAAAAAACAGTGTCAAGTTCAAATAATGGAAAGTAGAATGTCTATCGAAGAATAAATTCCATTATGGCCAAGGACAGACAAGTCATTATGTCTGTTTTGGGGATCCTTACACAGTTCTGTTGCTTGTAGTTAAAAATATTGTGACAGTCCTAGAATGTGATCTAGTACACTCTCACTTTATCATCTCATGGACTATGGACAAATGAACCTCCACGATCATGGACCAATTAGGTGAAAAGACACAAATCAATCTTTCTAATCTTTAGATAGCTAGGTCGTTGAATCATCTATGGATAATATAAAGGTGTTCAATGGATTATTAGAGGTTAAAAGCAATTGAAAACACACATGATTAGTACATTAAACCAAGTTGTTATTAGGTGATCCCCTAATGTATAATATTATAACACCCTTCACCTAATACTTTCCCATTGTGAGCTTTCCCCAAGTCAAGAAGTGGATTGCATCTGTCTATCTATGGCGATATATAGTAATATGACAGGTATTTCAATAGAATTTTTCCCTAAACAATTCCCATGCAACTACATATGCAAAAGCCCTTATATTTCTTTCCACTTTATCTGACCGTAGTGTGGCACTTTGCTTAAGATGGAAAATGATCAAACAAGCTTGGTGATTAACAGTGATATTTGAACCCAAAACACTTATGCACATTAATTAACCAAGCTTCTATTAATTATATCTTAATACAACCACTAAGCTCTGTGAACTTTCCCTTATACAAATCCTTGAGGAGAATGTTTGATTTGGATCTAGTAATATCATTTCCTTCATTCTTTATGACACACACACCCCTACTAGGGTTAGGTTGTGTTGAAACAACACTTACCCCATGTGGGATTTGTTATGCTTCTTGCTTCTTAGGGCATCTGTTAAGTTCACTATAAAGAATGGTTCATGGAGCCTTCCATGTTGTATAAATTGTAAGCATGTATTTAAATATAACTAGTTTTTTCTTTTATTTTCAGTAATGTGTTTGCACATTGTTTGTAGGAATTTATTCAAAATGGGAAAGCAAGGCAAATGGCAGGCTATCATGCAACTTGAAATGCTAGACCCTAAACACATGCTCACTTTTCCCTCCAAAGATATTCTTTGGTCTGAAATTGATCAATCAAATGGATGTTTTGATCGTGTTGCAAAAATCTCGTCCCATAGAGTATCCGACTTCATTAGGGGGGGAGAAATGAACCCCGATGCTCCATGTAGTTTCACCTGACAGAAAAAGAAAGAATCAGGGAAAAATGATACTGCTTCATTGAGTTATGAAGTGTAAGTATCTCAAGAATGTATTATTTATATGTAGTTAATGATATCCCATTTATAATTTGTTGTCTGTACTGACACTGGAATTTTTTTATATGTAGTTATGCATGTTGTTATGGTCCGGAGGACAAAAGAGAACAACCAGCTAAACGTAGGGCCTCGTTTGCCAAGAAGAGGGGTTGCCAATGCCATTTTATAGTTAAGGTTATGGTTCAAAATACTGAGGCTACGATATTGACATATAATCTATATGAGCATGAAGACAAACAAGGATGGCCTTGTCATGGTTTGCATGATGCTTCAGGCGAGGCCAGGTCTCTACATAAGCCTAAGCTCTCAAGGGACATAGTCTCGTATGTCGAAAGTTTTTTTTTTGGAGGTGCCAGTTGACTTAGTTTGAAAAATGCACATAAAGAAACATGTTAACTTGGATGCGACAGCTCGGGATAGGGATTTCTTCTTGAGCAGAAAGCATGTTGCAAACATCTACTGTCGCTTGAGCAAAGGAAACTATCAACTCCACAAAAAGGATGAGATGAGTGTTAATATTTAGTACCAAAAACATAAAGAGGATTTTTTCTTATACCAAAATCCCAATGATGCAGGCGTGCCTTTCATAATTGGAATCCAAACGAAATGGATGTTGGAGACAATGGTCAAGCTATGTCATAACAGCTTAATAGCCATGGACTCAACATTTAGTACTAATAAATACAGGGTATGTGTGTTGTCCATGTTTTTTTAATATGATTATCCAATATTAAGCCATTCAATTTATTTAATAAAAAGTGTTTTTCACTTCCTATCTTGTTTGAGTATGGCAGTACCAACTTTACACACTAGTTGCATTTGATGCACAACAAAGTGGGGTTCCAGTTGCATGGGTTGTTTCATCGCGGAATACAACTGAAGATATTGCACTTTGGTTGGAGCAACTTATGAATAGGTGTTACCAACTCCATCCTTATTGGAAACCCAATGCCTTCATGGTTGATGATGCATTGGCTGAGATAGTTGCATTGAGGTATATTCATTATCATTACTATTCATTTTAACTTATCTTTTTTTATGAAAAAGTTTCACTTTAACCCATCGAACATTGCAGGAGGGTGACACAATGTGAAGTTATAATGTGCGTTTGGCATGTATGAAGGGCATGGCTAAAAAACGTCAATAACTTGGCCACTAGTCCAGACATGGAAAGTGCAATGTTCAGTAAGTTAGGTTATATTATGAAGTATTGTTCCAATGATGATGTGACTGCTGCAATACAAGGATTTTTCAATAAATTTGTTGATGAGGGGAAATTCCTGGACTATTTTGACAAGAATTGGGTTTCCGGTGATAAGTTTTGTAAGTGTAGACGACTCTTTCTTGTGTTTTTGCTTAAGTGTTTCATAATTACCATATATTTCCATTGACTTGTTATTTTACTTTCAAGGATGTGGGTGAAAGGCTGTCGTGATTTTTCGCATGCAAATTAAGAGACCAACAATGCTGTAGAGTCCTACCATTGTTACCTGAAGACCAACTTTCTCTCTGATCGACGGAAGAAATGTGCTCGTCAAATGGATTGGTTATTATATGTGCTCTTGACAAATGTAGAACCTGTGTATCGGTTCAAAGAAATTATGAAAGAAGAAGGATACTTGAACAACTATAGGAAAGAGAAGTAGCTTGAATCTTCAATGGAAAGAGAAAAAAGAATCCTGGACAGTGATTGTTTCCCTCATGAGAGCATATCTCATGCCTATTGGGTAAGGAGTCAAACAAATCCTCATAAGAAATACCTTGTCACCTGGTATCGTGAAAATTTTACAGTGTGTGATTGCCCATAGTCTATTCATGGCAACATGTGCAAGCATGCTATAAAGGTAGATTGGTTGTATTTCCCATTAGGAGATTCAATCCCAGTACTAGATCATGACACAACGCATGCTTCATTTGATACCCCTCACGAGATAGAGGCACCAAACTTACATGTAGATGGTGATATAACATTTACAGCCACTGATATTGTTGATCCATATGTTGAGGGACTTCAATTAGCTAGGGATGAATTGATTGGCTACCTAGACCTGCTAGAAACAGTCCTCCTAGTACATTGAGAAAGACCAAGCAGTTGGTTGGTCTAGTTAAAAAATTGTTGGATGAGGCCAACACTCTTCATATTATGGACTTTGACTTCACCACTGGCTTGTGTGCTTTCAAGTCATCTTTGAAGAGGAATAAAAGCTTCCTTAGCCCAAAAAAGAAAGGCAAAAGAATCAAGAAAAGTAGTGGCTTGGAAATTGATTTGAATATCCATGCATCTGAATATGATCCTTTCCAGTTTCAATATCTCAACAACAGGGGTCGTCCTCGCTCCAACATTGCACCATCAATTGTCTTAGGTCAGTTGCATTTATTGAAAATATCTATGTGTTGTTGTTTTTGCTTTCTTCGTCATGTTGTTGATGTATCTGTGCATACACATGTGTTGACGTGCGGTGCGGATGCTTGCAGAGGGGCAACAGTCTGCCATGGTTTCTCCAAGGCAGAGACATAGACCAAGGCAATACCAGCCGGGTCTAACTGCAAGCCCAGGTATGCTTCACGGGACTCCTTATGCAATGGATTTCGGGTGTTCAGGTGACTAGTGTTCTGCATTACAATACTGCCATGATGATATTACATCACTTGCAAAGGTTCTTCTCCCAGGGATCTTTCATTTGGGCAGCATGACTAGTTGATTAGGAGCACACCCATTGGTAGTTTCCAAGGTTTGGCGCATGCCCTACTTTAGCAGTTGTTGTTTTTGCTTAATTTTCCATGTTGTTGATGTATCCATGCATACACATGTGTTGACATGTGGTACAGATGCTTGCAGAGGGGCAGCAGTCTGCCGCGGTTGCTCCAAGGTAGAGACAGACCAAGGCAGCACCAGCCGGGTCTAACTACAAGCCTAGGTACACTTCACGGGACTCCTTCTGCAATGGATTTAAGGTGTTCAGGTGACTAGTGTTCTACGTCACAATACTGCCCTGATGATATTACATCACATGCATAGGTGCTTCTCCCAGGGATCTTCTGTCTGGGCAGCACGACTAGTTGATTGGGAGCACACCCATTGGTAGTTTCCAAGGTTTGGCGCGTGCCCTACTTTAGCAGTTATTGTTTTTGCTTCCTTCACCATGTTGTTGATGTATCCATGCATACACGTGTGTTGACGTGCGGTATGGATGCTTTCAGAGGGGCAGCAGTCTGCCACGGTTGCTGTAAGGCAGAGACATAGACCAAGGCAGCACCAGCCGGGTCTAACTGCAAGCCCAGGTACACTTCACATGACTCCTTATGCAATGGATTTCAGGTGTTCAGGTGAATAGTGTTCTGCATCACAATAATTCCCTGACTATATTACATCACATGCACAGGTGCTTCTCCCAGGGATATTCTATCCTAGGAGCACAACTGGTTGATTAGGAGCACACCCATTGGCAGTTTCCAAGGTTTGGCGCATGCCCTACTTTAGCAATTGTTGTTTTTGCTTTCTTCGCCATGTTGTTGATGTATCCATGCATACACGTGTGTTGACATGTGGTATGGATGCTTGCAGAGGGGCAGCAGTCTGCCGCGATTGCTCCAAGGCAGAGACATAGACCAAGGCAGCACCAGCCGGGTCTAACTGCAAGCCCAGGTACACTTCACGAGACTCCTTATGCAATGTATTCCAGGTGTTCAAGTGACTAGTGTTTTGCATCACAATACTTCCCTGACAATATTACATCACATGCACAGGTGCTTCTCCCAAGGATCTTCCATCCGAGTAGCACGACTGGTTGATTGGGAGCACACCCATTGGCAGTTTCCAAGGTTTGGCATGTGCCCTACTTTAGCAGTTGTTTTTTTGCTTTCTTCGCCATGTTGTTGATGTATCCATACATACACGTGTGTTGACGTGCAGTACGGATGCTTGCAGAGGGGCAGCAGTCTGCCGCGGTTGCTCCAAGGCAGAGACATAGACCAAGGAAGCACCAGCCGGGTCTAACTGCAAGCCCAAGTATGCTTCGCGGGACTCCTTATGCAATGGATTTCAGGTGTTCAGGTGACTAGTGTTCTACGTCACAATACTGCCTTGACGATATTACATTACATGCACAGGTGCTTCTCCCAGGGATCTTTCGTCCGAGAAGCACGACTGGTTGATTGGGAGCACACCCACTGGCAGTTTCCAAGGTTTGGCGAGTGCCCTACTTTAGGAATTGTTGTTTTTTCTTTCTTCTCCATGTTGTTGATGTATCCATGCATACACATGTGTTGACATGTGGTAAGGATACTTGTAGAGGGGCAGCAGTCTACCACGGTTGCACCAAGGAAGAGAAATAGACCAAGGCAACACCAGCCAGGTCTAACTGCAAGCCCAAGTCTACTTCACGGGACTCCTTATGCAATGGATTTCAGGTGTTCAGGTGACTAGTGTTTTGCATCACAATACTTCCATGACAATATTAAATCACATGCATAGGTGCTTCTCCTAGGGATCTTCCGTCCGGGCAGCACAACTGGTTGACTGGGAGCACACCCATTGGCAGTTTCCAAGGTTTGGCGCATGCCCTACTTTAGAAGTTTTTTTTTTCTTTCTTCGCCATGTTGTTGATGTATCCATGCATACACATGTGTTGATGTGCGGTACAGATTCTTGCAAAGGGGCAACAGTTTGCCGCAGTTTCTCCAAGGCAAAGACATAGACCAAGGCAGCACCAGCAGGGTCTAACTGCAAGCCCAGGTACGCTTCACAGGACTCCTTATGCAATGGATTTCAGGTGTTCAGGTGACTAGTGTTCTACGTCACAATACTGCCCTGATGATATTACATCACATGCATAGGTGCTTCTCCCAGGGATCTTCCGTCCGGGCAGCACGACTGATTGATTGGAAGCACACCCATTGGCAGTTTCCAAGGTTTGGCACATGCCCTACTTTAGCAATTGTTGTTTTTGCTTTCTTCACCATGTTGTTGATGTATCCATGCATACACATGTGTTGACGTGTGGTATGGATGCTTGCAAATGGGCAGCAGTCTGTCGTAGTTGCTCCAAGGCAGAGACATAGACCAAGGCAGCACCAGCCGGGTCTAACTGCAAGCCCAGGTACGCTTCACGAGACTCCTTATGCAATGGATTTTAAGTGTTCAGGTGACTAGTGTTCTGTGTCACAATACTGCCATGACGATATTACATCACATGCACAGGTGCTTCTCCCAGGAATATTCCATCCGAGCAGCACGACCGGTTGATTGGGAGCACACCCATTGGCAATTTCCAAGGTTTGGCGCGTGCCCTACTTTGACATTTGTTGTTTTTGCTTTGTTTGCCATGTTGTTGATGTATCCATGCATACACGTGTGTTGACGTGCGGTACGGATGCTTGCAGAGGGGCAACATTCTGCCGTGGTTGCTCCGAGGTAGAGACATAGACCAAGGTAGCACCAATCGGGTCTAACTGCAAGCCCAGGTATGCTTCACGGGACTCCTTATGCAATGGATTTCAAGTGTTCAGGTGACTAGTGTTCTGTATCACAATACTGCCCTAACGATATTACATCACATGCATAGGTGCTTCTCCCAGGGATCTTCCATCCGGGTAGCACGACTGGTTGATTGGGAGCACACCCATTGGCAATTTCCAAGGTTTGGCACGTGTTCTACTTTAGCAGTTGTTGTTTTTTCTTTCTTCACCATGTTGTTGATGTATCCATGCATACACATCTGCAGAGGGGCAACAGTCATGGATGTTGTTAACATATTGATGTTGTCATGTGTATCTATATGCCAGGTGACTCTAGCACAAGAGGAGAAGCATCATCTTCAGCTCCATAGAATACCCTATGGGAAGGCGTTAAATCTATGAGACATAGAGCTTTCCACAGATAGTTCCATAATTTATGCTATGGCTGAAAGTGAATGGAGCATTCTCAGATGTGAAAATCTAGCATTTTGCTTCAAGCACCCCTGGATTATAGCCTTGAGGTAGTGCAATGATCACAAAATGGTTACTTCAAAATCAACCAAAAAGGATTTCCCACACACTACAAGATGATCTTGATGAATAACAGCAACACCTACAACAACAAAAGCAAATGATGGAGGGTTAGCTCAAAGATAAAAATGCAGATTCTTGAAAACTCTTTTTTATTGAGAAATTGTCATTTGCATTATAGTATCCGGAGGAGTATTCTCTTTTCTGGACATGGCATTTTTTCTGTATATGTCCGCAACATACTCTTAAGCATAAGGGCAATAATCTTACATCTGAAGAAAGTGGATATTGTATTGTCTCTATAGTTATTCCTATTGACAATTTATAATTTTGTCCATCTAAAATTCCATAGTATATTGTACTGTAGTTTGCGATGGGCTAATGCATTCCTTGAATGAAAATAGAGAAGTTGGGGACAATGCTTACTATTGATATGTTATAAAGGAGAGTGCAAAATAAGAACAATAGCATGTCAAATATTGATCAAACATTCAATCCATGCCTGGCACTTTCTAAAATATGCCACATATAGCATGCTGGTAGAGTTCTACTGGCAAAATTTAATTATGCATATTTTTATAGACAACCTGCTCACTAATATTTACATCCTTGATTATATTTTAGCTTTTTTAACTGCTTATGTTTAAATTTTATCAAATGCATACCTTTCAAGGTCTTAAGTTGCACTTTCTTGTTGCTGAACTTGTGTTAACTCCATTACATGGGAGATTGAAAGTTTATGTAGACATTAGGGTGACTTCATGGATGGCTAGTTTATACTTGCTACAACTAGCATTTGATGGTAGTTTATACTTGCTTCTAGATGGCTATGCTTATAGACTTACTTTTTTCTAAACCTAATATCGCTCTGGAATTTAGGTTTGTTGAATTCAAATTATATTTATGTTGAATTCATACATAGTTAAGGAGTTGAAATCACTGGAAGGAGCATGGATTCAGCTAGCAAACCCATTGCAGCTAATACATCAGCTCTACATGCCAATATCATGAAGGACAAGATTGATGTTGATATTGTTTCAGAGATAAAAAATACTGTTGATGAGAACCGAAATACCCAATATGAGCAATAAATGCAACTCTAAAGTAGATACATTTAGTCTCATTATAACAACTATTGATGACAATATAGAAGCCACCTCCAATCTTAAATATGAACATGAGGTTAAACTTTCATCTGTTAGTGGACCTACAAGTATCAATTATTCATTATTGGTAGAAGAAAGGGAAGTTCCTAAAGGAAGGATGGCTAGAGCATCTAAATCAGATAATCTGCCAAAGGATGGTGATCATATAGTAAAGGACATTAGAGTGGTAGTTGCAATGGTAGTTTTGAAAATAGGGAATGTAAGCGGGAAAGTCAAAGTTTATCTGATGTTGATGTGAACAGGCTTAACAAGATGTCATGGACAGTGAATGGAGCTTAGTTGAATGAGCTAAAGTAATGCCATTGTTACTTCTCACTATTTGATTAAGCTACTAGTGGACTTTCAAATTCAAATTAACAATACGCTGACAAGAAATGTTATAGTAATTCAATTTCATTCATCAATTTATGTTTCTAAACAAGCACTATTATCCTTGTCTAAAATAAAAATTTGTTGATTTTTTACATTTTGATTATTTTTATCATTCAAATATGGTTATGATTGTTCACAAAATTGTAATTTATATCCCTTGAAAAGGAATATTTCTAATGTATTAATTAATAATTACAGCATCAACTTAACCAAGTTTAAATTTCTCCCACCATATTTATGTGAAATAATATATTTATATTGTTATAATATAGCCCAAACTTAACCAAAACGTAACATCATGATCACATCTCAACAATCCATTCAAAGTAAAAGATGATTGAAAACACTTTTCCTAATAATATTGGTCAATGTTTTTTTATCACGGAAAAGATAAATAAAATTTTACAAAAAAAAGTTGTAGCTCATTATATTAAAAAATGAACCACATTATTCATAGGCCAAAAAAGTTGTACACATATAGCATCAACATCAATGTTTGATAGAGATCATAAATCATCATGTCTAGAAATAAACACATGTTTATGCTTATACACACTGTCTAAAAGAAGGGTGCTTGCAATAATAATGAAAATATAGAAATTGATAGGTTTTCTCAAAGACTTTGCTATGAGGCTCAAGACATGCCACTTCTTCAAGAAGCTTTGAGTTTCTACAGGCTAGTGTGGACTAATTCTTAGAGCTGTGGTGCAACAATTACATATTGCAACAAGACCAGAAGTTTGCACACAGGGGCTTTATGTGCTTTGCAATGTTGCAGTAGGGAATTAGTTTCACAAATATGAAGTCATGCGTTTTGTTCAAGCAATCTTACCAGGAAGAGTGTATTCCTTTGATTAGGTTTTTGCAGGACATGAACAACTCTCAAGTTCGTGTGGCCTCACTCCACACCTCAAGCAATCAAGAAGCAACAAAGAGGAATGAATTAAATATAAAGAACACACTGTAAGATTGTCAAATATGAGGTTCAGTTGAAGTTTCCACTGTTGAAGAACACGAATCCAATGAGGACTCCAATTCATATATAGAAGAATGATTTTATTTTATTTTTTTATTACATGTATACATCTGTTGCTTCCTGCTAGGTCTTGTTGGTACCTGCCGCAAATTATGGACAGATAGCTTCACATATGATGATACTTATGTTCCATTAAGTAAAGCTTGGGTCACTTCAAAGGATTCGAACCCACAAAAGAACTATCGGCAAAGACAAATTGGGCTTGAAATCATAATTAATTACATTTATTCTGTCTTCTAAAACCGTGAACAATACGGTAACCAACCCAGCTATAAAAGAAGCCATGTTACTAATCTATATCGCAGTGGATATGAGACGCATAACAGTGAGGGCGTTTCAAAGAAATTCAACCTGCATAATACTCTAAAGCGCAGAAGATACAGGAGTCGTCTGATCATAGGATCGACGATTGTGATTTGTTTTCCCATTGGGATTTATCCCACATTGACTGGGAGGAATGGTTTATATAGGTTTATATATCCCATTCTTTCATACTCTATTAGAAGCATAGAGAAAAGGTATGGTGGGGGCTTTGGGTGTTTGGACTCCACGAGAAGATCACTAGCTCGGAGCTTGGGACGACCTGTCAGGCCCCCTACCTCTTGCCACGCATGGAAAAATTGTTCAATGACTTGGATTTTGACATGGGAAAGACACATTTTTGCAGAATTGAGCCTGTTAATAATCTAGGAAGACATGGCAAATCTGTTCGACGACATGGATTTTGACATGGAAAGACACATTTTCGCAGAATTGAGCCTGTTAATAATCTGGGAAGACCATAGAGAATGAGAATGGCTGTGACTTCACATCTTCTAGTAAGTTTTCTAGGTTCAGTGAACATGTCTAAGATCCGATTACCTCCAATCCTAGGCCTTCTAGCAAGATTGCTAACAGTGTGTTCCTCTGAAAGGAAGAGTCCTCTAGTTTCTGGCATGTGATGGATTCCTTCCTTCTCACCCTACATGGTTTTATTCAATGCTTTCCTTTCAACCAGAAACATTGGAATTTGCTGGTATTTTCTCATACTCATGCCTTCATTAAAGTCCCTAATGTCAATGTAAAGTGGCTGGCATTCGTTTGTATCCATAATTGTTGAATCCAAGCACTGAAGACAGAGTTTCCGACCATCATCCAACTTAATATATTGTAAATTCCTTGCCTCCATACGTTCACAACTGCAGCATCGAGGAGTGTTATCATGTTCATGTGAAGGGAAGTACCTCTGTCCCCAAAATGGATGGGCTCTATACTCAATTAAGCCAGCTCTATTTGTTGGGATAAAATGGTTGCAGACATCACATTTTGGATGCTAGATTTCCTTGTAACAGGATTTGTGGTATGGATCATTTCCTAAAATGGAAAACTCATGTTTAGAAATAGGCTCGCCACAAGCATGACAACGAGAACATTGAGGATGCCAAACAACTCCCATACAGCTCAAAAGCACCCATATCCTATCTCAGTATTGCACCAAGCACAAATATTGTATCCTGTAGGATAACCATGTGGCGAAGGATAGATAGCACTTTGAGATGAATGCGTAGGGGAGCCAATGTCCAAGCTTGCTTGTAGATCTCTAGCAAGTTCTTCATCGTCGTCCACTTGAAAAGTGCCCCCTATGTTATTTGCCTTTTTTTGTTCTTCTTCAGATGGAGAAAGTGAAATAGCATGAACCAAATCCTCATTTCCACTATGTCCATGCCCATCCAAGGTGCCAGTTGGTATATCCCAATATCTATTTTCATCTGATAATACTCCTTGATATTGCCCCTCTGATATCCTGTGGTTGGATCCTTTAAAATTTTTATTGGATCCTTAGAAATTCAACCAGTGTAATACTCTAAAGCGCAGAAGATACAGGAACCATCTGACCATAGGATCGACGGTTGTGATTTGTTTTCCTATTGGGATTTATCCCACATTGACTGGGAGGAATGGTTTATATGGGTTTATATATCCCATTCTTTCATACTCGGTTCGACACATAGAGAAAAGGTATGGTGGGGGATCTGGGTGTTTGGACTCCACGAGAAGATCACCAGCTCGGAACCCGGGACGACCTGTCAGGCCCCCTACCTTTTGCCACGCATGGAAAATCTATTCGATGACATGGATTTTGACATGGGAAAGACACATTTACGCAGAATTGAGCCTGTTAATAATCTGGGAAGACATGGAAAATCTGTTCGACGACGTGGACTTTGACATGGGAAAGACACATTTTTCGCAGAATTGATCCTGTTAATAATCTTGGAAGACCATATAGAATGAGAATGGCTATGAGTTCACATCTTCTAGTAAGTTTTATGGGTTTAGTGAACATGTCTAAGATCCTATTACCTCCAATCCTAGGCCTTCTAGCAATATTGCTGATAGTGTGTTCCTTTGAAAGGCACTGTCCTCTAGTTTCTGGCATGTGATGGCTTCCTTCCTTCTCACCCTGCATGGCTGCATTCAATGCTTGCCTTTCAACCAGCAACATTGGAATTTGCTGGTCTTTTCTCATACTCATGCCTTCATAAGAGTCCCTAATTTCAATGTAAAGTGGCTAGCATTCGTTTGTATCCATAATTATTGAATCCAAGCACTGAAGACAAAATTTCCGACCATCATCCAACTTAATATATTGTACATTCCTTGCCTCCATAAGTTCACAACTGCAGCATCGAGGAGTGTTATCATGTTCATTCGAAGGACAATACCTCTGTCCCCAAAATGGATGGGTTTTATACTCAATTAAGCCATCTCTATTTGTGGGATAAAATGGTTGCAGACATCACATTTTGGATGGTAGATTTCCTTGTAACAAGATTTGTGGTGTGGATCATTTCCTGACATGGAAAACTCATGTTCAGAAATAGGCTCACCACAAGCATGACAACGAGAAAACTAAGGATGCCAAACAGCTCCCATATAGCTCCAAAAGTGCCCATAGCCTATCTCAGTATTGCACCCAGCACAAATATTGTATCCTGTAGGATAACCATGTGGAGAAGGATAGATAGCACTTTGAGATGAAAGCGTAGGGGAGCTAATTTCCAAGCTTGCTTGTAGAGCTCTAGCAAGATCTTCATCATTGTCCACTTGAAAACTACCCCCTATGTTATTCACCTTTCTTTGTTCTTCTTTAGATAGAGAAAGTGCAATAGCATGATCCAAATCCTCATTTCCACTATGTCCATCCCCATCCAAGGTGCCAGAAGGCATATCCCAATATCTATTTTCATCTGACAATACTCCTTGATATTGCCCCTCTGATATCTTGTGATTGGAGCCTTTAAAATTTTTATTGGAGCCTTAGAAATTCAACCGACGTAATACTCTAAAGCGCAGAAGATACAGGAACCATCTGATCATGGGATCGATGGTTGTGATTTGCTTTCCAACTAGGATTTATCCCACATTGACTTGGAGGAATGGTTTATATGGGTTTATATATCCCATTCTTTCATACTCTACTCGATGCGTAGAGAAAAGGTATGGTGGGGGCTCTGGGTGTTTGGACTCCACGAGAAGAACACCAGCTCGGAGCCCGGGACGACCTTTCAAGCTCCCTACCATTTACTATGCATGGAAAATCTGTTCGACGACGTGGTGGTTGATATGTCAGAGAAACGGTGGTTCGTTGCTATGCGAGGTGGTAGGCCATGTGGCAATAGTAAAGTGAATAAAAGCTGAGGTGGCAGATGTGTAATCCCTATTGCATCATGAATATGGCGTCCTTCTAAAAAATCAAATTGTTCAGAGGACACAATTGTGGAAAAGATGCCCCTAATCATGTTTGTAATAATCTTGGCAATAAGTTTATATATGCATTTACACAATGAAATTGATTTGAAATCCTCCATATTGAAGAAACATGATCTTTTGGTGTTCTCGTTATTCATGAAAGACATTTTCCAGATGTATGGTTTTCCAAAATTTACCATAAGTGATTGGGATGCAAAATAAT
>LPNX010502239.1:100378-142878 GCA_001517045.1 Pseudotsuga menziesii
CCGACGATTCAACTTCTCTTAGATCATACCTACCATTGATCCGTGGCTTAACACCCGATTGGTCTATGATCTCTATTTAAAGAGCATAGAGGTTCCTTGGCTAGTTGATCGATTATGAGAAGCTCATATGTAACTTTCTTTTTTTGCATAATAAATTGTTCCAAGTAGCTATTTAGTTGGGGCCGTGGACTGTTTCCCTCTCGAGGGTTTTAACCACGTGACAAACATCGTTGTGTTGATCTGTGATCTATTTGTGTGAAGCGGTTGCTGAAGGTGTTCGGTCTTTTGGGAGTACCCTGTGTATCCGAGCAGGATGTAATTTCTTCCAGTTGGTGGAAAAAGGGGATTAGATAAATGGGATCAAAACAAGATTAAGATTATTATGATAGATCTTAATAATTTTGTTTTGCAAAATAATCTTCTGTGGCTAGTTAAAAAGATAATTAAAATAATTTTTAACTGTTTATGTGGGTTTAATTAATGTAATGGACAAAAAACTAACCTTATTGATCAGAAAAATAATGGAATAGGCTGGAAAGGATCAATGATTTCACTAGTTGTGGACATAAATGTGCATGTGTTAAAATTGCAAAAATTCTTGCAGAAAACTGCAAAAAAGCAGAATTTTTTTGAGAGAAGAACAAGTGATTACATGCATATCAATGGCCTCAAAGTAGCAGAGGAGGGTGTTGATGCATCTTTAAATCACTTGAGTTGCTTGGAGTTGAGAGCTCAAGGAGAATCCTGAGAAGGAAAAAAATCCCTAGGACAGAACTTTGTAGAAGCCCTATTCTAAGGCTCTGATACAGGTTCATCTGAGCACCAAGTGGAGAGGATAATGTCGTAATGTACACACTTTTTATATACTCATTTAAATTATCTATAGATAGGACTGCAAAACTATGGGAGAGCAATCAAAGTTTGATCAAGTCTTGAATAAAATACAATAATTTAGGTGAGTGATCTATTTGGACCAAGTCACCTAACATAGCAAAAGATCAGATTCAAAATAGAAAATAGATACAGCTCAAAAGTGTACCGAAGTACAACTACAATAGATGTTCAAAGATGCTCAATAGGCTAAGTCTCACCAAAGGCCAAAGTCAAATGATTCAGATTTGGTAACAACTTGAGAAACCAAAAATGAGTAGCTAGCTGAACAACAACATGGAAAACTTAACAATAATTCAACATATTAAAGAATGTAATAATTCCTAATGGTATCTCAACAAGCAATGGAGCTTGAAAATCTTGGAAATAACCTGCTAATCTATTCTTTTGCATCATTTGGTACTTCCAACCAAGGATGACAACTGGGATGACTATGGGAGCAAAAACAAAGTGGTATTACAAATAGGTAAGAGAATTTAAGGCAGATTTACCTGTGAGGAAGGTGAAACAATAACATTGACAGTAGGGTTAATTGTGAACCTAGCCCCTATCTTGGCCATCCGTCTCTTTTTTGGCTTTACTAGCACTGGACTGTATATTGCTGTGACATGATGGGTAAACATATTTGGGAATTGGGTATTTTAAAGAATAAGGTAATGGCCTGGTTAGTTCCTCCACTCGTAAATTTGCTGCAAAAATTACACTGGACCTTACCTTTGTTGAGGTCGTTGCAAACCAACAAAACAAATCTTATTTTGCCATATTTTTTAGTGTTTTAGCAATTACTCATTAAGTGTTTTATCAATAACATAAAAATCTTCAATAAGGTTAGTTTTTTGTCCATTAAATTTTCACATATAAATTGAACAAAGAATAAATTGATAAGATAGATTGCACTAACAATGACATTTGTATTGTGATTTTTTTAAGGGCTCATTAGAATAACAATGATCATTTGGCAGATTGAAAGTTTTTGTAGACGTTAGGAGTTCATGGTTGCATGTCATGCCAATTTTTTTGCTTTTTTCATGAATATTTGTTTACCCTTAGGCAGCAGGTCATGTCACTAGGAACACTGTACACATCTGGAAAGAATTAATTAAAAAACCGGCAAAGAGATTCAAGAGATACCATATTTAGAAAAACATCTGCAATATCGTAACCATTTTGGACATGAAAGTACATTCCACCATAATTATATAAAATCCTTGTACACTTAATAAGAGTTGTGATACAGCCATGCCATAATAGGCAATACAACAAGAATAAGAAGAAAACATCCACACCATGGAAATATATATTGATTTTCAAGAATGACCCCTTTTGGAAGGGTCTTTAATGGGAAGACATCTTGGACATCAGAAGTTGCAACTGCCCCTGCTCTTGAAACTATATCTGTACACATCCTCTTGACCTCAGCCTGGTAATTGATGGTAAAAGTATGGAACTGATTAGCAACACTTTTTGCTTCTCTATGAAGAAGTTTCAAATGGTCTTTCCGGACTTTGCATTGCCCATTGATCTGGTTACATATTAACAATGAGTTGGTGACCACTGCAATATTTTTTGCACCATATTCTTTTGCAGCCTTTAGCCCTTCAACCATCGCTATATAGTATGCTTCGTTGTTAGTAGTCCTTCCAGATACTTCTCTCCTATTTTGGAGCACATGGTGTGTCTCTTGGTTGTGAAGGAGATAATATATAATTGCTTGGCCTGGGTTAGGTTAACAAGACACCTCAATGTACATTGTCCACTTTTGCACCATTTTGTGACTACGCTTTCTATCACCTATAGAAATGAGAAAGAAGTTTAATTAGGAAGCAGAGAAACCAATAACTTTGTATTCAACAGAAAATCAAACCAATAATTTATATTTCTGTCCAACCTTTACATGTCAGAGATTTTCATCATACTCTTCATTCAGTGAACTGAAAAGTTTGCATTTCATCATACATTATGCAATCTGTATTGTAGGAAAATGACACTGACTATGTTTGTCAAGTCAGTTAAAAGAGTACAGAAAAGGTATGCTTTTCCAGATTACTTTTATACTAAAATTGATACATAACATTTAATAATAAAACTAGCTTGAAACCTACACAGACTTAGGAAATTTGCAGGAAGTTTAAAGGCAGCTTATGGTTCAAGACAAGTTATGTGTAGTTTCCAGGTCTTAGTTGCATTAACCTTAATGGACCATATGAACAACTTACAATTTATAGCCTACAATTTATAGCAGTTTGCAGGTCTTAGTTGCATTAACCTTAGTATATATAACAAATAATAATAAAACTGAAATGCTGATCATCAGTATCATAAGAAACAGTTGATCGCCTTCAAAGAGGTAAGGTTGATACATAGAATTAAATGATAAACTGTACAAAAGACTTGTACACATGGTAAAAGATGAACTGATCTTATCAAAAAACTTGTATTTGAAATCACTTTGTGTCACTGAATAATGTTTTAAGTATTTTACAGAGAATAGTAATAAGGATAGGCCTTTCATTTACATAATATCGAATATGTACAAGATAGATACAAGGTTAATGCAAACAATGCTGAAATAAGGTCTGAGTACGAGGCCTAAGTATGCACTGATAGATACATTCTTGGCATCTAGTATCAGGCTATTAGCAAAAACTCCTATGCCATAGATAGACAAGAAACTATTCCATTAAATGCTTAAAGTTTCTTGTTGTTGCGACGCACATAATTACCCAAAAGTGCCCAAAATTGCTTCTTTCATGCCCATGATTAAAAGTGATGTTGTTTGAAGCTCTTTAAAGGTACAGGGAAGCTTAGATGCACAAATTATTGACTAATGACAAGTATTATCATGCAACAAAATTCTCATATTGCAACAAAATTCCAAGAACAGAAATTTGGATAGAACCAGTCAACCTCACCTTGGATTGGAAAGCTACCTGTTAAAAGAAAACAAAAAACAATATTTGTAAATGTGAAAAATTAAACAATATACCAAACAACGTACTTTAATTTGAAAAAATAAACACAAAGTACAAACAAAATAACACTTCACACCTATTTCTCTTCATAGTGCATGCGCGCGGCCTCTTTGTTTTGGCGATAGACTGTGAATAGAATGAAGGGTGATGGTATTTCGATTTCTTATCCTTTGTTTTATTTGGGGTGAGAAAGGTCCGTTTGTGACCCCTACAATGTGTATTTGCATTCTGGGCCTTTCCATGATTTACAACAGTATTGTCCTCTCCATCTCTGTCACCTTCTTCATTTAGCACATTTTGGACATTTTCTTTTGGAGTCTTTTGGACATTTTGGACATTGGCGGGCCTAAATGAACACATTTGGGTGTCCTGTCAAATATTGGTGAGCCTAAAGGAGCAGTAGCGGGTGTCCTGTCAAATATTGGCCTGCCTGAAGGAACACTATTAGGTGTCCTGTCAAATATTGTTGGGCCTAAATGAACACTACCTGGTGTCCTATCAAATATAGGCCTAGAAAATGAATCAAATGAACACTGAATAACATCCACATCTTCACCAACATCAGGGGTTTGACTTGTTCCTTCTCCTTGTTCAATGCATTCATTCATATTTGATGAAGATGGGTCACCAACATATACAATATTTCTCTGCCATTATAAGGAAACAATGTCAATAAAATGGGGTTTCAATAAAGTATTTCCAATGTGTAACAATACAAGGAGCGCTTATACAACTTACAGCGGGTATCTCTTTAATAGACATGATATTGACCTCAAGAATTTGTGAAGAGTTGCATACATTTCTCTGTTGCAACGAAAGAATGTTTTAAAAAAGAAAGTTTTTTTAAATACCTTGCAACATTGCTATTATATACAACAAAACAAACATTAATTTGAATAACAATTGGAAAAAAATACAATATAAGGAGCGGCTTATAAAACTTACACTGAGTGTCTCTTCAACGGACATGATATTGTCCTTAGGACTTTGTGAAAATTCAAATGCAACATTTAAATCAATTGGAATCTTGTCAAATGATGGTGGGCTGAAAGGAACACGTTCAGATGTCTTCTCACGTTGTTGAATGCTTTCCTAACTGACACCTCCAGTTGTCATGTCACACAAAGAAAATTCAACATCTTCAGAAATATCAGGGGTTTGATTCAAATCATATGTAAATGATTGGCCCACAAATATATTATTTCCCTGCATAAAATAGGAAATATTGTCAATAATATGGATATTAATTCAGGCATTTTCAATATGTATCAAAACAAGGAGGGGTTTACGAAACGTACACTGACTGTATCGTCAACGGACATGTAATCATCCTTGGCCAAATCAGAAGAGCTATCTAAATATCTCTGTTGCAATGATAGGATATTCAATATATGTTAGTTCTCCAAATGCCATGCAAGACTGGAATTGAATAGGAATTGAAAATTCCTACCAGCGGTGACTCATTGAAGATTTTTCTTAGGGCCTCCCAATCTTTATCTTTGATAACCTTCTTACGAACAATATTCACAAGTGCAGATTTTTTTTCGTTGGCTTGTGCATCGTATTCAATAACAATTCTTTTAACGCATGCCATTGCATCTTCGCTCAACTCATCTGCACCTTTCACCCCCTATTACAAGAAAAACAAGGATAATAAGCTAAGCCAACGTCCTTTTTTTAATATGTCCAGAAATAAAACATCAATACAAAGATCATACCTCACTTTGGACCGCTCGATGAATGGCAGCAGTATCCACAGCCTTCCTATTCTTCTTAAACCGGTATTCAATGTCGTAATTTTTTCGCTTGCGTTCTTTTTCCATTCTTGATGCAGAACGAAGCTTGTAGTTATGGCCCCGTGGGGCACCGACATGCAATGTTATGGGTTCCCACCCATGTACTTGCTCACGATGTTTATTAAATGCGCGACACTTGCTGCATCGCAAACCATTGCACTCAACTCCCAAACAGTAAAAGAAGTTGCATCCATTACTTTCCTTGATGACTTTATAAGTCAAATCTTGCTGAGATGGTAAGCCAATAACATATTTAGTTCATGTAGCTCAATACATCAATAAGGATATTGGATTGTTCAGATATAACACGAACCTGTATTATGGCCATAGTATCAAAAGGCCAACTTTGGTTTCATAAGCCTCCAAGCAAACAAAACCTTGAAAAATAACAACATTTATACTCTTAGTAACAAATGTTATGCAAGACCATCCATTTCTGAAATCACAAATAAACAGTACAATATAGATGTTCGATTTACCATGCACATAAAATATTATTCCAGGAAATTCCAAAACAACAGATAGATGGGTTCTATAAGACAAATAGTTGCAGTCGGGGTAGAGTTCCAGCCGGGGTAAAGTTCCATGCAAGGAAAGGTTCCAGCCGGGGTAAAGTTCCATGCAAGGCAGAGTTCCAGCGGGGGCAAAGATCCATGCAGGGCAGAGTTCCAGACGGGGCAGAGTTCCATGCAAGGAAATGATCTAGCCGGGGAAGAGTTCCATCCAGGGCAGAGTTTCAGGCAGGGCAGAGTTCTTAGGGCTCAAAGATGAAGACAAGGTATCTTAATGAGTATTTGTGCACTATTAGGACATTTTATATGCCAATGATAGGTTTTAGGGCTTTGACAATGCTAAGGAAGGAAATCAAGGGCTATAGGCTTTCATTGAAGCTTCTAGGGTTAATGGGCCATGAACAAGGTTTCCAACCACCATATAAGCGAAACAAGATACAGATCAACGAATCAAATAGATCAACCAGAAACCAAGAATAAATTTACAAAATAGAAACTCAAGCATTTCCATTATGCCATCACTTTGCAAAGTTCCAGCCGGGGCAAAAATACCACCATTGAGGTTGAGGTCAAGCTTTTCATCCAAATTATGAGCAAACAACAAGCTCCTAATATTCCTACGTATAATACCTAGTATATGGGTTCTGTAAGACAAATAGTTGCGATCGGGGCAAAGTTCCAGCTGGGGTAAAGTTCCATGCAAGGCAGAGTTCGAGCCGGGGCAGAGTTCGAGTCGAGGAAAATTTCCATCCGGGGCGGAGTTCCAGTCGGGGCAAAGATCCATGCAGGGTAGAGTTCCAGATGGGGCAGAGTTCCAGGTAGGGCAGAGTTCCATGCGCTGCAATGATCCAACCATGGTAGAGTTCCAGCCGGGGCAAAAATACCACCATTGAGGTTGAGGTCAATCTTTTCATCCAAATTATGAGCAAACAACAAGCTCCTAATATTCCTACGTATAATACCTAGTAGATGGGTTCTATAAGACAAATAGTTGTAGTCGGGGCAAAGTTCCAGCCAGGGTAAAGTTCCATGCAAGGCAGAGTTCCAGTCGGGGCAGACTTCTAGCCGAGGCAGATTTCTAGCCGAGGCAGAGTTCCAACCAGGGCAAAGATCCATACAGGGCAGAGTTCCAGACGGGGCAGAGTTCTAGGTAGGGCAGATTTCCATGCGCGGAAATGATCCAACCGTCGCAGAGTTCCAGTCGGGGTAGAGTTCCAGCCGGGGCAGAGTTCTAGGCACGGCAGAGTTCTTAGGGCTCAAAGGTCAAGACAAGGTATCGTAACGTGTATTTGTGCACCATTAGGACATTTTATATGCCAATGATAGGTTTCAGGGCTTTGACAATGCTAGGGAAGGAAATCACGGGCTATAGGCTTTCATTGAAGCTTCTAGGGTTAATGGGCCATGAATAAGGTTTCAAACCACCATATAAGCGAAACAAGATACAGATCAACGAACCAAATAGATCAACCAGAAACCAAGAAGAAATTTATAAAATAGAAACTCAAGCATTTCCATTATGCCATCACTTTGCAAAGTTCCAGCCGAGGCAAAAATACCACCATTGAGGTTGAGGTCAAGCTTTTCATCCAAATTATTAGCAAAAAACAAGCTCCTAATCTTCCTACGTATAATACCTAGTAGATGGGTTCTATAAGACAAATAGTTGCAGTTGGGGCAAAGTTCCAGTCGGGGTAAAGTTCCATGCAAGGCATAGTTCCATCCGGGACAGAGTTCCAGCCGAGGCAGAGTTCCAGCCGGGGCATATTTCCAACCGGGGGCAAAGATCCATGCAGGGCAGAGTTCCAGGTAGGGCAGAGTTCCATGCGCGGCAATGATCCAACCGTGGCAGAGTTCCAGCCGGGGCAGAGTTCTAGTCGGGGCAGAGTTCCAGGCAGGGCAGAGTTCTTGGGGCTCAAAGGTCAAGATAAGGTATCGTAACGAGTATTTGTGCACCATTAGGACATTTTATACTCCAATGATAGGTTTCAGGGCTTTGACAATGCTAGGGAAGGAAATCAAGGGCTATAGGCTTTCATTGAAGCTTCTAGGGTTAATGGGCCATGAACAAGGTTTCAAACCACCATATAAGAGAAACAAGATACAGATCAACGAACCAAATAGATCAACCAGAAACCAAGAAGAAATTTACAAAATAGAAACTCAAGCATTTCCATTATGCCATCACTTTGCAAAGTTCCAGCTGGGGCAAAAATACCACCATTGAGGTTGAGGTCAAGCTTTTCATCCAAATTATCGGCAAACAGCACGCTCCTAATCTTCCTACGTATAATACCTAGTAGATGGGTTCTATAAGACAAATAGTTGCAGTCGGGGTAAAGTTCCATGCAAGGAAGAGTTCTAGCCGAGGCAAAGTTCCAGGCGGGGCAGAGTTCTAGCCGGGACAAAGATTCATGCAGAGTAGAGTTCCAGACGGGGCAGAGTTCCATGCAGGGCAGAGTTCCATGTGCGGCAATGATCCAGCCATGGCAGAGTTCTAGCTAGGGCAGAGTTCTTAGGGCTCAAAGCTCAAGACAAGGTATCGTAATGAGTATTTGTGCACCATTAGGACATTTTATACACCAATGATAGGTTTCAGGGCTTTGACAATGCTAGGGAAGGAAATTAAGGGCTATAGGCTTTCATTGAAGCTTCTAGGGTTAATGGGCCATGAACAAGGTTTCAAACCACCATATAAGTGAAACAAGATACAGATAAACGAACCAAATAGATCAACCAAAAACCAAGAAGAAATTTACAAAATAGAAACTCAAGCATTTCCATTATGCCATCACTTTGCAAAGTTCCAACCGGGGAAAAAATACCACCATTGAGGTTGAGGTCAAGCTTTTCATCCAAATTATGAGCAAACAACAAGATCCTAATATTCCTACGTATAATACCTAGTAGATGGGTTCTGCAAGACAAATAGTTGCAGTTGGGGCAAAGTTCCAGCTGGGGTAAAGCATGCAAGGCATAGTTCCAGCCAGGGCAGAGTTCTAGCCGGGGCTGAGTTCCAGCCGAGGCAGAGTTCCAGCCGAGGCAGAATTCCAACCGGGGCAAAGATCCATGCAGGGCAGAGTTCCATGCAGAGCAGAGTTCCATGCACGGCAATGATCCAACCGTGGCAGAGTTCCAGCCGAGGCAGAGTTCCAGCCAGGGCAGAGTTCCAGCCGAGGCAGAGTTCCAGGAAGGGTAGAGTTGTTAGGGCTCAAAGGTCAAGACAAGGTATCGTAATGAGTATTTGTGCACCATTAGGACATTTTATATGCCAATGACAGGTTTCAGGGCTTTGAAAATGCTAGGGAAGGAAATCAAGGGCTATAGGCTTTCATTGAAGCTTCTAGGGTTAATGGGCCATGAACAAGGTTTCAAACCACCATATAAGTGAAACAAGATACAGATCAACGAACCAAATATATCAACCAGAAACCAAGAAGAAATTCAAAAAATAGAAACTCAAGCATTTCCATTATGCCATCACTTTGCAAAGTTCTAGCCGGGGCAAAAATACCACGATTGAGGTTGAGGTCAAGATTTTCATCCAAATGATGAGCAAACAACAAGCTCCTAATCTTCCTATGTATAATACCTAGTAGATGGGTTCTGGAAGACAAATAATTGCAGTCGGGGCAAAGTTCCATCCAGGGTAAATTTCCATGCAAGGCAGAGTTCCAGCGGGGGAAAAGATCCATGCAAGGCAGAGTTCCAAATGGGGCAGAGTTCCATGCGGGGCAGAGTTCCAACCAGGGCAGAGTTCCAGGCGGCCAGGGTTTCAGGCGGGGAAAAATTCCAGTCAGGGTAGAGTTCCAGCCCAAGCAGAGTTCCAGGCGGCCAGGGTTTCAGGCGGGTCAAAATTTCAGTCAAGGTAGAGTTCCAGCCTGGGCAGAGTTCCAGGCGGGGAAGAGTTCCAGTCGAGCATAGTTTCAGGTGGGGAAAAGTTCCATCCTAGGTAAAGTTTTAGTCGAGGCACAGTTCCAGGCGGGGTAGAGTTCCATGTGCGGCAAAGTTCCAGCCGAGGCAGAGTTCCAGCCAAGGTAGAGTTCCAGGCAGGGTAGAGTTCTTACGGCTCAAAGTTCATGACAAGGTACCATAATGAGTACTTGTGCACCAAGAATGGGTCTCGATCCCTTGATCAAGGTTGAGGGAGGAAATTAAGGGACTTATATGCCAAATGAAGCTTCTTGGGCTAATGGGCCACAATGAAGGCCTTGAATCAACACACATGCTATAGATTGGATCATTGACCTTTGAATGGTATATAGATGCCATTAGAAGTTTTTGCACAATAGAGATTTGTCTAAGTTAACCACATAATCTCTCTAGAGCAAACCTTTGGCCTTTGAGTGGGACATGGTTGCCATTAGGATATTTTCAGCCGGGGCAAAGTTCCAGCCAGGACAAAATCATAGCTCCCTCTAGCAAACTTAACACCACCATTGACCTATCATCTATGGTTTGACAAAAACAACCCTTTCCATATGTAAGAAGATGATCTAAAGCACCCAACACTCTTTGTATACTTTTAATCCCGCTGCATTCAAACTGTTTGAAGGAATGTAAGCACATGGCTATATTCCAGGCATCATAAGCTTCAATAGTCGCATCAAAGGGATTTGCAAGAATGAAAAAATCGAGGTTGAGTTCAATCTTTTCATCCAAATGATGAGGAAACAACAAGCTCCCAATCTTCTTACGTATAATACCTAGTAGATGGGTTCTACAAGACAAAGAAATCCAATCGAGCAGAGTTCCATGCGTGGCGGAGTTCCAGCTGGGGTAGAGTTCCATGCGTGGCAGAGTTCCAGCTAGGGTAGAGTTCCATCCGTGGCGGAGTTCTAGGCGGGGTGGAGTTCCATGCGTGGCAGAGTTCCAGCTAGGGTAGAGTTCCATCCGTGGCGGAGTTCTAGGCGGGGTGGAGTTCCAATCGGGGCGGAGTTCCAGCCGGGGCAGAGTTCCAACTGGGACAGAGAATGGACACACCAAACCAGGAACCCTACATGCATCAACCTGCTTGGTCCCAAAACAAGATTGCCAAGAGACAACTAGGGGCACTTTGGTACCTTATAGGGTCTTACTCAAGTCAATATTTTGTCACTGAGATCAGCACCCATGTTTTGAGAATAACAGGGCTATAGTTGTCAATGCCTGCGACCTTCCTAATACCTAATTTTCTTTAAGATCGTTTGTAGACTCAATACCATGGGAAGAGGAAAGTGCTTGCCTAACCTGTAGTTGTTAGCTTAGTCTGATAGAAGCCATGAAAGTGCCCATGATCCTGCCTTCCATTTACATGGAAATGGTCAACAAAAAGGATCTTGACCTAGTAGTTTATCTTCAGATTCCCCCTTCAACATTCAGGGGAATATGGATGTTGTGCGAATTAGAGCATGATTTTATTGCCCATGTCAAAGACATTCTGAACACCTCACTTTCTTTGACATAATTTGTGTACATTATCTAGGGGCAACAAGCAAGTGCTTGCCCTATCCTATAATTATTAATTGTAAGATTGAGGCCAACAAATAAACCATGATGTGGGAACCACTTGCATGTGCCATAATTTTAAATTTTGATACCTATCATCGATACCACACATGAAAGCTTGTGTTTTCTGCAATAAATTGTGTACCACACATGAAAATTTGTGTTTTCTGCAATAAATTGTGTACCACACATGAAAATTTGTGTTTTCTACAATAAATTGTGTACCTTCCATCTGCTATAGGTGAGTGCCCACCATTGTTGGGCATACAGTTTGAATCATTCACCACTCGCTTTGTTGTCAATATGATGGTTTTACTTATTGTTGGGCATACAGTTTGAATCATTCACCACTCGCTTTGCTGTCAATCTGTTGGTTTTACTTTTAAGAAGTGCAGAAAACCCGAGAATAAGTACTTAGTGATTGAATGAATGAAATTTTTTAATAACGTTCCCCAGGCTCAGCAGTCGACTAAAATATTCACAGCTCTAACTCTTCTCTATAAAATGGATGACTAACCTATCTCACCCATCATGTGTTCAGTTCAGGTGCAACACCCACGGCAGATTAGTTGAACTCTAAAGAGGGGAATTCTCCAACTATAGCCGGAGGAGACAATCTTAAATGAACAATCCAATGTTGTTACCTACCATTTATGGGGATAGGCGGCACTCCATGCATAATTTTCTTAGGGACTCACAAGATACTTTATTACTTTCATCCGACCGTGGGGGAAAGGAGAACTTTCATCCGAGAAAAAGCATAATAGAAGTTCAGTAATTTAATTACGAAGGGAGTTACTTACTCAAAGAAACTGGCGAGCAAACAGAACGGGCTTCAGACTGCTGCTAGGAGATAATGGATGCCCAAACAACCAGCTAGGATATGACTTTTATAAAAAACACTGTACTTTATTAATCTTAGGAGGGAGGTACGGGAAAAATAAGGAAGAGAATAGCTTCGAAGAGGTAAGAAGGTCAAGCACTTTCCAAGAGATGGTAGTTTTACTAGTGGAAGGGTGGCCTATCCATAGGGTAACTTTACGAGTTAAAAGGTGGCCTTGCCCTCCGTCCTTATCATATGGTAAATTGTCCTCTTAGAACCTGGCTTTATCATATTGTAAATTATCCAGCATAAGGGTGGCCTATAGTGTGGTAGATTACCCTCTAAGAACCTAGCCTTATCATATGGTAGATTATCCTCTATGAACTTAGCCCTGTGATGCTGGAATATGGACCTTTAGAGGCTGGCCCTAGCCTGTCAATTCTCACTCAATAGAATGGCCTTATCTCTGGAATATGGATTCAACACCAGTCATACTCGTAAGTAAAAAGGTTGGTCCCTACAGACTCTGTAGTTACTATCAAGCATTAAATAAAATTACTATTAAATATAAGTTTCCCATTACATTTGTGGATGAACTTCACGATGCTAAGTATTTATCCAAGTTTGCTCTGAAATCGGTCTATTACCAAATAAGGATACGAGAAGAGAACATTCCCAAAATAGCCTTCTGTACCCATGAAGAACTGTATGAATTTTGTGTAATGCCTTTTGGAATATCCAACGGCCTAGCTACTTTCTAGGCAGTGATGAATTACTTATTCTGTCCATACCTGCGGAAGTTTGTACTTTTGTTCGTTGATTAGATATTAGTCTACAGCTAAAATTGGAGCTTGCATCTCAAGCACATAGAGACAGTATTTAAACTAATATAAGATAATCAGTTTTATGCAAACAAATAACAATGAATTTTTGGGAAGGAAGAAATATAATTCCTGGGCCACGTTGTATCAACGAAAGGAATAAAGGTAAACCCAAAGAAGATTGTTGCTATTATTGACCTGACAGGCATAGATCCCAACCTTCGTATTATGACATTTGAATGCGACCCTTTTTTAAGCCCTTAGTAAATATCACTTTTGGCCTGTGTTCCAGCAGTGGTATTTTGAATGCATAGTTGTGATGTGCTAGCCCTTGTTGGAAAGCTTATCATTTGAAAGGCCCTGGCTTTCCATCATATTTTGTTAGATAGACCCTACCTACTTGTTTCATTCGTTTTTAACGCATTACCTAGCAACCTAAGAAGACGCCAAACTTTTGAAGATTGTTGTCATTCAAAGTTTAACCCCAATCCTAACATTTTTTTCACTCTTCTGAAAGGTTCGCTTATGTTAAGTCACTTGGCCTCGATATGCCATGCGCCCATCACTCTTTAGAAAGAAGATGTTGCTCAAATATGGGTGAGTTTTGGTTTAGTTTAAATGCCTATTTTGCCAAGTCTATACCCAGCTCATAAAGAATGAAACATTTTTTATTTCATATAAACTTTCTTTTAGTTATTTGCCTAACATTGGTAATGTGTTGTGTTGTTCACAATGGATGCACTGCAGACTCTTATAAATGGCTCCCAAGAAACAAATAAAGAAGAATCCAAAGGGAAAAGGGTCAATAATTGCTAAGATGGAAACTTAACCAAAAGAGACAAAGATGTCAGTTTACACTAACACCTCACATCACACTGGTATAGACAATGTCCATCAGTGCAGGGAATTCTTTTTGTTGATCAAGGATGGAGTAGGACTTTCATCTTCATCCGAGCCAAATAAAACTCAGCAAGAGGATAAAGAATTTTCAAAGGTCATCTATTAAAAATGTTGTTGCAAGTTCAAGGCTTCGTGCATGTGTTGAAATGGTTCAATGGCTCATAAAACATACCAATGTCGATGTGAAGAATATACACAATGAGCAAGGAAGATGTATAGCATCGTTCATGCCCAATGAGTGGGTATGATAGTTTACTCGTACAAAGAACTACTATGAGATCATCGGTGAATGGTATGAAGAGGGCATAACATTCAAATCCTGAAATGCAATCTCATATCCTACCACCAACCTCAAGGTGCCATACATGTACAAAGTGAAGTTAGCCAGAAGATTGTAAGGGGATAAAAGATCCACACAGTTGAAAAAGGCCTGGATGCCTCTCATACACTATTATAAAGGATGCGAAAATTTGAAACCGAGAAGCTATATTATCTCACACACTGGTAGATGCAATTGGGATATATAAATATCATACATCAAATATGCAACATAATTTTAGATTTTTTTTTTGTATTCTAGATATTCTATGTGCCTCCAACACATTCCCCGGGATAGGATGGGTTTGGAGCCTATATTTGCCTTCCATTAATGTATATAGTCAAGTTCTGCAGGAGCATAAGTGAATGCACCACTACGCTAAAATTTGTGATCAATTCTTTGCCCCATTGTATGAATTGAGATTTTGCAGACAATGTCCAAGGCTTTTAGATGAAACCATACAAGTTCTATGGTAAACCATACAAGTTCTACGGTAAATGGGTTACTGCTACCTGGCTGAAAAAAGTACTTATCTCATAATATACAGAGCAACTAAGGATCCCCATACTCTGCTAACTTATGTACCAAACAATTTTATCATTTGAGAAATCGCTTACCAAACAACCCTACATGGACTCAATGCTTACCTATTTCAGCAGCAAAACTCTTTTCCATGTCGAATCTTCTACTATAAATCTTGACTAGAATAAGATGTTGTTAGACAAATGCACTAAGTTTAAATTTTGATAGATATAAAATTCTTGTGTATGACAGATTGATTATTATTTTTGGGATCGAGGACATCTTAATAGATTTAAGTTCTAATTCACACAACATCCATATTCTTGTGTTTTTTTAAGAGATTTAAAAGATATCATACAAATCAATCAAATTGGAAATTTTAACCTAACACATACCCTACAGACCAAATTTACTGAAAATACCCTACATACCAAATTTACTGAAAATAGAAAGATTTATCTTTTGTAGAATCATATACCTAGTGCTTTATGATATCATACCAATTAATCAAATTGGAAATTTCAACTTAACACGTACCCTACATAATAAATTGACTGAAATATAAAGATTTATCTTTTAGAGAATCATATACCTAATACTTTCTGATTTATCATACCAAACAATCAAATTAGAAAATTCAATTCATTAGATACAAGCCTATAATTGGTTTGCAATACCCTTAGGGTTTACTAGTTTAACCTATAGTTGGGTTGCAATACCCATAGGGTTTACTGGTTTAACCTATAGTTGGCTTGAAATAACCATAGGGTCTACTATTTTTTGCATTGATTGAACAATCTTGAAAACACCCAAATGGCTTTAGATGTGATAGAAGCCTGTCCAGGGTCAGAGTTGTATTCTATTTGTTGTTCCTCTGATCTATACAGTTCAGATGGTGAAAATGGCTCCGAAAGTCCCCTGATACTTTTGGTCCTAGCTTCTCTGCTTGAAAGGATTGTGGCCAGAAATGAGAGGCTGTTATTTTCTTTAGGGATTAAGAAATTCTCAAGAGAAGATCTATGTGTTTTCTTTGCAAGTCAAATACCTGCCATGAGCATACAGAAGTACTTGGAGAGGATCTTCAAATATGCACACTAAAGCCCTTCTATGTTCATTGTAGCTTATGCTTATATAGATCGTCTTATGCTCAGTCATCCCGGGTTTTGCTTAACATCACTTAACGTGCACAGGCTTCTCATCACCAGTGTCATGGTTGCTACTAAGTTTCTCGATGACTTGTAAGTTTACTGTTCAAAAGATTTTGAATAGTTTACTGTTCAGATTGCTTTCTAAACAAGTAACTAGGCAGTAATGGTGTTTTAGAATTTTAAAACAATTAGTATAGATAGCCATTTTCTCGACTACAAACCAAAATGTTTTTTTTTTATAGCTTTATCAATTCCCCTTATGCCTTGCTTCATAATAAAGAAATAGCATGGAGGAAAATGTTAACTATCTTGCTAAACTTTTTGTTAACTGGTTTTTATTCAAGTTGCTAATATGTTTTTATGTGATTGATTCAGGCATTACAGGAACGCATACTATGCAAAAGTGGGAGGCTTGACAACCTAAGAAATCAATAGTCTGGAGGTTGAATTTCTCTTCATGCAGCGATTCCGATTGCAGGTGACTGTTAGTGTTTTTCAAAGCTACTGCTCGCATCTTGAAAGAGAGATTGCAGTGGGTGGAGGCTTCCAAATAGAGAGAACACTCCTTCGCTTATCCAGATCTCCATCAACAACAGATAATATTCCCGAAGTTAAATCATGCAGGCAAGACAAGAAGAGCAAGAAGCAGAGATTGGCCATCACTTATAGCTATGCTGGATGCTGAACTTAATAATTAGAGCTATGGAAATGTTTAAAATCCAATCAAACAAAACAAATTTGTTCTGATTTTGCTTCCACTGTTTTGATAGTCACCTCCCAATCCCAGTTTTATACTCTCTAAGATTTTATGCAGACTATCACTTGGTTGAAGAAGGAAGCGGCATAATGCTTACTTGGTTGAAGAAGGAAGCGGCTGCTGACGGGTATCCACCGTGATAAGGCTGAAAGCAGGAGTCCCCCGTCAAGCTACTGCAAAAAGAAAACAATAGCTGAAAAAAATTCCATGGCATCCACCACATAGAAGGAAGAGTAACTCAAAATGTTGCATGAGTCTACCTGTGATGACTCCTCAAAGGAAATTTGCACTCCTGAAAGGGAACAATCGTTGCCTACATTCCTGAAAGGGAACGACTGCTGACTGCTACAGGGTTTTAAAGACTGGTTCGGTTTTATGAAGGCTAGCCGACAATCATACTGGCTAACACGGACCAAAGTGGAGAGCCAAATATAGGAGAGATAGCGACCATCAGAGGATTAAATAGTTGCTGCTACAAACTGGGTGTGAGGCAGCGGAGCTGGGGAAGATGGGTTTCAGATATTCGAAACCCAAAGAAGAAGACACGAATATGGCTGGGTTCGTTTCCTACGCCAGAGATGGCTGCGAGGGGGTATGATACAGCTGCTCTGTATATTAAAGGCGACAAGGCTTCTCTCAATTTCCCTGAATTAGCTGCTTCCATACCTCGCTCTCTTTCTATCTCCTACAAAGACTGCATCCAGGCAGCTGCTGCTGAACTTTGTCCTCCATTAAACCAGCTAGCCCAAACCAATGAAACTAAAAGGAGAAGAAAGCTGGATGGTAAAGGGAGAACATCTGAAGCACCATATGACAATGTGATTGCAGCTCCAACAGATACATTAATGGACAAGGATTTCTTAGCAGAAACTGTACTGGATGGTGCAGTAGAACACAAAGAGGCAGCTGCATATTTAGTAGATGAAGACGTGATCTTTAACCTTACCAATATCCTCATTGATATGGCTGAGGGCATGCTGCTTCCTGCTCCTCTTCCACCACCTTCACCTCGTTTTGAAGAAGTCGATCATATTGGATTCGAGGGTAGTACCTCGTTTCTATGGAATTTCTGATTTCAAACAATGCAGCATGCATGAAAACTTATTTTGCATTAAAAATGTTCACTTAATCACCATTTTTACTTTGTAAAATATTAACTGCCATTAGTATACCTGTGCAATCGTTTTCTCTCAGGATTTCGAGGCTAAGGCCAGTTTCTACTGTTGTCAATTTTATTGATATTTCTTACTTTTTGCATCCTTACTTTTTTTGTTTGGATCTACAAAAAAAAAAGAAAAAGGGGTGAAGTGTTTTAGTCAGACTTCCTTCATTGAAATTGTAATGGTAGAGAATTACGGACAAATTATAATCAGTAACCCTAACCTTCTGTGAAGATGTATCTTTGCGTAAAGTGCTTTTATTATTGGTAAAGGAGAAGGTTGTCTACATTACGAAGAATATAGTGATGATAGATTGTCCTTATTCAATATTGGTCACTATGGTATATGGTCTTGTATTTGTCTTTGTTTTCTGAAATTAAGTTTGTAGCAATTTATGCAAGAATGGTAATTTGTGGGAAGAATCTTGGATTGTCCAGTATTTTTTTTCTAAATTGGTTCAGTTATAAGTAATTTGACTGATCATTTTGTATAGCCATTATAACTTAATTAAATAGCCATTATAACTTAATTAAAAGATTATTATAATCAAAAGGATGATGATGAAGAATATGAGCGTAATGGCTATGTAATCCGGGGAAGTCAGTTTTACATTTGATTCATTTACTTAACTGTTTTATTTTATTTTATTGAAGGTCCTTTTATTCGCCTCTATACTTGATAGAATTTATTCTCTACTAGAGACGTGAAGATGTTGAATATCCAGGAATAAGAAGCTAACGCTGAGACTGGGGAGAGGAAACCTTTGCTCTCCAATGGTAGAAGTTGTGTCTACGTCGCTTCGCGCTTTGGTGTCTAATGGTTTTGCTTGCCAACGGTTTCGAAGGGTCGACCAACTCATTCCGAAGAAACTTGATTAAGGCTTTCTGATTTGCAAGGATAGTTAATATGATTTGTATAGGTTAGTGGATCCTACCCAAGTTTCAGATCTATTAGCTAGCTTGTAGAAATTTGGGGCTGTGCACCCGCCGGTGGTCCCACGCCCTTGTAGTTTATCCCCAAACATTTAGGGTTTTTAATTTATAAAACAAATTTCAGCCGGAGAACGGAGAGATAAGAGGCCCGAACATTTTTTTTCATTAAATTAGGACATATTTTAGTCGTACAAAATTGCTGTTAGAGAAGGCTTTATTCCATATCCTATAAAGCCTGAGGCGGCTCTGATTGAATTTTTGGGCGGGGTTAAACAAGGTTTTATTCCATATCCTATCAATTTATTCCATGCCCTATCAATGCATTTGAAACTATATTGATTGGATTTTTTATTTAGGTCAGTGGAAAGATGAGAGGACAATATATGTCATGGTTTTGAATTGCAACAAGAGTTGTTAGCAGAAAAGTTCCTCAATTTGGAAGAAATAGAAATGGATTGTTACGTATATTTTACTTGTAGAGTACATTTCCTATAGGCTATAATCTCAATCAAGTTCATGAAATAAATAAAACAAAATTCTCACCTTGGGCTTAAAAACCAAAAAAAAACATAAACCCTAATTTCAGTAATAAAAATTAACTTTTTCCAAATATATCAGGCTTGAAAAAGCAACGAGATTCTGCCAAAATACATTGGAAAACACATTTAGCAAATAATTACTTCCCTAATCTGCAATGATTATGCATTCGTGACATGTTGCTCATGGGAAGAGGATTGAATTCCATATGGCATCTAATATGTAGCAAATACTTCATAGAAGATATGTAGCCAATACTTCATAGAAGATATGCTTCCAAACATGAGCCATGACGAAGAACTACTCCATAGCGTTCTTGGGCATTTGAGAGAAGGTACATTTTATGGTTTGTCTCTCAAACTCAGAAACAATGCATCACATGTTCTGGTTGATTAATGGAAGTAATACTTAAATTATTTTAATGAGATAGAATGCATCCTAGAAAACACAAAGTTTGGAGTTTGGAAAATATAATTGGCCAAAGATTGTATCACAGTGGCAGTATGGAGCATTTCATATATCAAAACCTGCACAGCATGCACAACAGCCATCAAAGTACTCACTAAATTATATATTATATTGTTAACATTTACTGAATTTATGTATAAAAATATTTTAAGTCAAGATGGAAACATAACTTATTGATTTTTTTTTCTATACCATATTTAAGAGTATTTTCGATAACATCCATGGCAGTATTGTACATATCAGCATAAGTGATCATGTTAAAACAAAGGAAGCTTTGAATTAAGTTCTTGAAGCAAGAGCTTCTAGAGGACGACATTGAATTTTTGAACACATCCATTCACATATTCTAGACATGACCCTTCATTCTTCCCTCATTGAAATGGGATGCAACCCAATAGGGTCGATTCCATTGAACACAATTTTAAGTGTGCCAATTTGGTGGATTCTCTGCTCAAAATTTCCATTTCCATGTTATTGCACTACTTAATTATAATCTTAGGCTTTCAACAATATGAGTTAGAAATGCAATTAACTTGTAATCGTGGTTGTAATTGTGGAAGGGAAACAAGAAAAATGCGGAAACTCCTTATTTCCATCCTGGAAGGGAATCCAAATCTGCTATTGGAAGGGAATCTAAAAAAATTGTTATTGGAAGGGAATTGAAAAAAAAAAACAGAAACTACTATTGGAAGAGAATTACCAAGAAAACTAAAAGAAATTAGAAAAAACCAAGAAACCACGTCTAACTTTCTTCCCTAGATTTTGGAAATTTTTTATACATAAGAATTTTTTTATTGTAATTTTTTTTGTCAATTTTTTTAATCTTTATATTTTATAAATAAAAATAAAAAACTAAATACTAATAACTAAATACTAATAACTAAATTTAAAATTTAAATTAAAAACATTAATAACTAAATTTAAAATTTAAATTAAAAACATTAATAACTAAATTTAAAATTTAAATTAAAAACATTTGTTTTAATATCAATACTCATAACATATTAACCATAAACATAGAAATGGGTTTATAGTTACCCAAACAACGGTAAGAAATAACAAAGAAAAAGAAATAGTAAATTTTAGAAAAAAAACCGTGGATGCGGGTGTCAATCAAGTCCACATGGACACGAGGAAGGCTGAAGAGACCTTCCCCCACCATGAGTGACCTCATCCCCCTGCCATCAATGCACACCTTCAATACCACAGGATACGTCGCTGCATCCAGGCATGTAGACGGGATTAGGCCGTCATTTCAAAGGCCAGTGGCCTTAACTTGTCCTCCTGGACGCCATAACTCGCAGCTGTGCCATTCAATGTGGCCAACATTGGGTGTTGGGTTGCCGCACTTGAACCTGCTCCATCAGTTTGCTCCGCGCATAGATGCCATTCTCCCTCGCTCTGGTCTGTTACCTCAGTGCCTTGCTCTGGTCTGTTACCATCTCGCTCTGCTCTCAGCTGCTCTCCCGCCATGCCCAGAAGGAAAAGGGGTGTCCCCCATAGAGGCTGTGGTCGTGGTGCTCAGGAGGACCGTCACATACCTCTCTCGGCTGAAGCCAGTGGCAATGGTTTCGACCTGGAGATTCTGGAAGAAGTGCAACAGATTGTCAATGACTGGGAAGATGAATTGTCCCGGACATTCAACGCACCTGGAATGACGATGTAGAGACGACAAAACTACTGGATTTTTAAGAACCTGCTCATTCAACTGGTCCTTCAGTTGAATCCCCTGGTTCCTCCACCCTCAGAGCCTTCAGGTCGCCCTCCTCTGGCTCCCCAAGAAGCTTCATCTTCTGCTCCTCCATGCTCCCCTGTTGCCCTAGCCACCATTCATGTTCCTTCATCCTGCACCATTCCCCCACCGTAGAGCCGACCCTCCACTCTCTCAAATAGCAAGTTCATGTCCAACCCGATCGTGGCAAAGAAGACTGCTCCGCTCCCCACCAAGAAGCCTCTTGCATGTACAATGGAAGAAGACACCACCTCCAATGACGAGGAAATGGCGTCGCCCAACGAAAATTTGGAGGCCAAGCCAGGCGAGCCTGCTCAGCCATCCTCACCAGGCTATAGCTGCCCCATCGTGGAAGAACCATTCTTCAAACCATGAATAGGTTTTGCTAAGTCTTCGTGGTGGTCTGCATGCTAGCAACAAGTTTTTTGAACAAGCTTCACCTCGGCCACGTGTTGTTCTCCATGGGACGGACAAGTTCTTTGTTTTACTTACTGTTAACTAGTTGGCTCATTGTCTGTTTTTCTTGAAGAATGATGGAGGTTTTTGTTTATGAACATTTGGGTGGCCTGTTTTCCCTCCTGGAGAGAGGGTCCCGGTTTTGTGGACCTGTTTCCCCCTGGAGGGAGAGCCCAGTCTTGGGAGAGCCCAGTCTTATTTTGAACCAATGAGTAGGTTTGCATGTAAACACTTATGTATCACTATTTTCTTTTTTTAATAAATTAGTTGTCACCTTAAAAAAAAATAAAAATAAAAATAGAGAAATACATGATCATAACCAATTATAACAAACTTAAGTCATTAGTTATTCAAAAATACTATATTTATATTTTTAAATAAATAAAAAATTAAAATTTTATTTTCAAAAGTAGATACTAAAGACTTGTTAATCATTTAAAAGCACATAATGACTCATTAACCATATAAAAGCATATAATGTGACAAAACAAACAAAGAAAGCATATAATGAAACCAAACCAACAAAAAAGGAAGTACAAATTAAGAAAAACAATAATAGACGTTGGGAGCCGTAAGATTATGAATATCATGCGCCTATATAATATTTGTCATATGATTATGAATATCATGTTCCCTTTATAAAAGATATCATGCTCCCTTTATAATCTTTTATAGAGGTCAATATATGTAACAGTTAATACAACTCTCATATGAACTCAAAAAAGTTTATTTTAATTAAATATTTGACACGATAATATCAATGGGTAGAAACACGTAAACGGTCATAGTCTTACATTATCATGTATGCAAGAATTTTTATAATTTCTTTTTAAATGTATTAAAGAGTTTAGAATATATTTTATTAGTAATTCTATAAATGTGTTTCACGGTTTTTGCAAGTAAGGTACTAAAAGTATGTGGAACAGACTTTTGATTGAGGTAATTCTAAATTTTTAAGCAAGGTTTAAATACCTTATCAAAAGCTTAAAAATACTTTGATAAAGAGTTTAAAATTACTTTGATAAAAAGATTAATTATTGAAACTTGGGTTTATTTGCATTTACAAACCCTCGATCGAGTTTTTTTACAAAAAGTTGGATCCGGGGCTTGAAAAGACCTCGATAGAGGGTTATACTTAACGCGCAATCCAGTTCTCTTCAAGCCCTAGATCGAGATAATTTAAAAGTTGGATCAATTGAGGGCCTTAAAAACGGGCCATGACCCTTTTCTTTGCATAAATAAAACTTTGTGTGCCTTTCAGGAGCTTAAACTATGTCATTAAATGCACATAAATGGGAAAACTTGATACCATTGGATTCCTCAACGAATCCTCTATCCATGAACATACAATTTACAACTTTTTTCGTATGTCATTCTTTTCTAAATTTTTGCTAAAGCTTACCCTGAAAAACATTGTCTTTGAAAGAGATCAAAGATAAATCAACAACATTTTGAAAAAATATACAAGGCAAATGGTACTTTTAGTTTTGCAATTTATATAAACAATTGTTTTTTAACCATATAGATAAAAAAAAAAAATTATTGCCATATTTGACAACAAAAAAAAATTACCATCTTCTTAAAATCACATGTCTATTCACTACATTTATTTCCCCAAATTTTTCATTAAAAATAAAATATTGACCAAAACATGGAATTATAATTTTCGTCACTATAAATAGTTTGTTTTAGAAAAATTATTCACAAAACACTTATTTATATTCATTTTTTTATAAAACTCTCAAAAAATAATAAATATAAAATATATAATTATATCTTAAAAAAAAACACAAATCACAAATGTATATTACGAGTTTTATTACTACTTCTATTCCACACATTAAAAATACTTATATATACAAAAGTGTAACAATAAAAATATTCAATAAAAAAGGAAAATTTGTTAATGTTTAAATGCCCAACCTTTCACACTTATCATGTTAGTCCATCATGAGGGGATCTCATCATGTTTTTGAGATGCTTTAATTAAAGCCCAAAGAGCGAGTATAAATATAGAATCGATGTTTGCATGCCGGCTTCTGCCTTTTTATCTTATTAATTATTGGTTTCCAAGTGCCTCTCAGTTTTAACCCATCATCCCTAAGTGTGTTATCTCGTTTGTCAATTTCCACAGCCTCTTTCACTCGTCTTTTTAGATAGTTCTCTTCCCTAATTAGTAGTTTAGCATTCTTAATGCATAAGTGGTGGGAAGAGTTGTGTGAGTGCTCTGTAAGGGCTAATTTACTAGCTCTGTCTCTAGTGATATCTAGTGCATGTTCCTTGAGACGGATGTTTATGGATCTTCCAGTCTCACCAACGTACACCTTCCCACAAGAGCAAGGTATTATGTACACACCTTTCTAGTTTTTCGGATCTACGTGGTCCTTAGCTGAGTCCACCATCTTCCCAATAGTGTTAGGAGGAGTGAAGGCGACCGGTATGTCTTGTTTTCTTAAGATTTTCACAATACGGTGTGTAGTGCCTGTTGATTGTTTTCTGTTCCGAGCTTGGTGGATTTCTTTGTCAATGATCTTCCTCTGATATCCATTCTTTATAAAGACCCCTCGAAGGTGGTCTGGTTCCTCGTCCAGGTGTTCTGAATCCGCTATTCTCGACGACCGAGTCGTGAGAGTATTGATAATGCCAATCTTCTGGTTAGGGTGGTGGTGGGAGTCTGCATGAAAGTATCTATCTGTGTGTGTTTTCTTCCGATAAACTTGATACCCGCAACTCTCATCTTCTTTTTTTGTGAGAAGGACATCTAGAGAAGGTAGTTGGTTGTCCGATTCTATTTCCAAAGCGAACTTAATGTGTTCATAGAGGCTATTTAGGTGTGCAGGGAAATAGTTGAGCTTCACCTTTCCATGTCCCCACTTTGCAAAAATTCCATCTACGTATCTCTTGAGGAAAGGCAGATGCAATCTCTTCCTTCAAAGTGTTCCATATAGATATTCGCCCATAGCAACACCGTGAGTTTGTTCATAGATTAGCCCTATGTAATTGAAGTATGTTGACTTTAGACAAAGTTTTATCAAACTTGATTTTACCTCATCGGTGATGTTTTTAATTACTTCAATAGCTTCATCCACCAAGATCTTAATATACAACGACACAATGTCAAATCTCACCTTCAAATCTTCTCTTTTTATCTTCTGATTCTTAATCCATTTCACAAAGGATGATGGGTCTTTAACATATGAGGAAGTATTGCCAGACAGAGGTCGAAGCCTTTTCGCCAGGAATTTTGCAAGATGATATGTGGGGGACCCTATGGTGTTTACTATTGGCGTGAGCGGAATGCCTTTCTTATGTATCTTCGGAGATCCATAGATCCTTGGCATAATGGTGCAACTCGGTGTAATCCTCTTTTTTACCAATTCATCCAAAGATGAACTCTTCACTTCCTTGGTAACTTCCCGCAAGATTCTGTTGCTAGGTTCTTTGCTTAACATTTTGTAGCTCCGGCTATTTGTGAGGTGATCCATCATTTGCTTAAGATTCTATTGTTAGGGTCTTTGCTTAACATTTTGTAGCTACCGTTGGTTGTGAGGTGATCCATCATTTTCGTGTGGTAGTCTTCTGCGTCAAGTATCACCGTAGCGTTTCCTTTGTCAGCCTTGAAGATGACAATAAGTTTGTTGTTTTTTAATTCCTTCAAGGCTTTGATCTCATCCTTGGACATGCTATTGGGAGGAGGTTTGGAACGTCTCAGGACGACCGAACAGTCCTGTCTAATTTCCTCCGCTCGTTCCTCTGCTTTGTCTTTAATGGCTACCTCAATGTTGCGTATTATTTCTTCTACAGGAATCACCTGCGGAGCTACGACGAAGTTGCGACAGGTTCTCCACCATGTTGTGTTGAGCCTGCGTCGGAGATGCATTGTGCACGCGGTTTAAATTATCCAACTTCTTGCTCTCTTTAACTGCGCAAGCCTTCCACGTTCGAGATTCTTTGATGTGTGTTAAGGCGTCTAAAGTAAGCCAATTATTAACTCTAAGGGTGGCGGACAGGTGAAGGTTAAAAAATCTCGTTGACAACACAACTAGCTGAGCACGCGATCTCCTAACTTCTTTTCTCAGAATCGATTGACTTAGAGTGTGAAAGGCAGCCAATTTTTGTTCTTGCAGCCGGTGTGTACAACGAGCAAACCTGGGAATGAGATTTTTGTCGCGGCATTGTTTGAAAAACCAAAATTCTATAGACAGCTTCGCTCTTTTCTGTTTGATTTTCTCAAAAAGAAGCGAGTCTAACCAAGCATCCCTTCCATGAAGGGAATTGATTATCGAAAAAAGATCCATACCTTCCATGCAGGGAATTGATTATCGAAAAGAGATCCATAGTATAGGGAATTGATAAAAATATTCCTTTGAAAAAAGAACCTTTCATCTTCTTATTTTGCATAATTCAGTAGAGCTTTCTCATGCTCCTAATTGTCAATGACAACATCGTTAAACATTATTCATCATTATTTAGGTACTTAATTAGCAGCTAGACATCAATGAATACCCTCCAATTATTAATATTATTTGGAACAGTACGCCTAGAAATAAATTAAACAGAAAAGCCATTTATTAGCAGGATCAAAGTTACACTTTATACCCTTTTAGATGCAGAGAACATGGAAAGGAAATTAAAGACACTAACTAGTTTGCAAATAAAACAAACTTGAAATTATGTTCTATTTTTGGTGTAAAATGATAATTATTTATAATTAAAATTAAGCATTAAGTTTTAAAATTATATTTTTTTTCCCAATTCACTAATTACTTAAATATTGTCTTTCATATCTTAAAGACAATCATGTTCTTGCTATATTGATGTTTTCATGTTCTTGTTATATATATATATGTTTTTTTCTCTTGAGAAAAAAATATTTTATTCACAGAATAACATGGACTGCTTGTTAGAGCTTACATCACTGGATTTAAGTGCTCATTAAGTTCTTCATAGCATCTCTATATGCTTTGCTTGAACATTGCTCTCAAAAATTAAAACGGATTCAGCTCTCAATGTTTTGTTTTTTCAACCATCCACATGAAAAAACATTGGTCACCCAATGCATCCGATTCTCAAAAAACTGCTTTAGGATCGACCCAAAATGTCTTATCTTCAACACTCCATCACCGTTTTTTGCATCAACCTATATCAAAATTTTCATTCATAGTCTTACATATCGATTTACCATGAGATCATTTTTGTAATCTTTGATCATCATTAAACCTGGAGGTAGCATTAAAGCTTCTTTAGATAGTTTGTTTGCCTCTTCATTTAATTCCCTATAAATGTGTTGGAACGAAGTTGAATTAAAATTCTCCAGTTGGCTCCTTATTGCTTTCAGCAAGTGTTGAAGATGGGGAGCATTTATTTGCAGATTGTCGTTTTCCCAATTTATGGTTAGTTTGGAATCCCCAAAAATTTGAAGATTTCTTACATTCTTTTCAGCAGCAATTTTTAGTACAGACCATAGAGCTGAAAGCTCAGCCTTGTTGTTGGTACCCTGACTTGGGGCAAAGGTAATTTCTATTTTTGAGTGTTCATTCAGGTATAATACACCCCCTGCTCCACCTAATAGCAGCTCTCTTTGACTTGCTCCATTAAAAAAATCCCATGGAGTGTTCTTGTCCAAGCTTGGGGGTTTGAGTACCCTCTTTGGTTTTTGTTTATTTCCTTATGGTGTTCCACTGCTTTCTGCACATGAATGTTACCAGTTAATTCAGGTCTTGTCAGGGTGTCCTTGAAAATGGATCTATTTCTTGTTTCCCAAATAGTGTATATAAAGAGGGCAAGCAAAGCTTCAAATTGGCCTACATTATCATTTTTCCACCAAGCTTTCATGCGTTGCTCTATTGTTTGTTCATCTTCTATTCTTGAGGAAGGATCCAATTTGGTGACCGCTTGCTTCCAAACTTTGCCTGCATACACACAATGAACAAAGAGACGAGCATGTGTTTCACTCTCTGCTTTGCACAATATGCATATTCCTAGCCCTTCGAATCCTCGCTTAAGCAACATTTCCCATGTTAGAAGTCTGTTATTAAGAGCCAACCAAAGTGTTATGATGGTTTTCAGAGGAGCATTTATTTTCCAAATTTTGGATCCCCACCAGCATTCCGAGTCTTGATTATCCAATTGGTTAGCTGCTTCATATCCCAGTTTGTCTGTGAATTTCCCATCCCTGGTGTTCTAGGTCCACTTTAAGAGATCTTTCTCCTTGCCCAGGTGTATGAAATTTTCTCTCAGTTGTTTTATGAAATTATTCCATACTGGTGCATCAGTGACTGAAAGGTCCAACTCCTGTGCGGTTTTCCATACCGTTCCTCTTTGATTTCTGTCTGTGAATGAGCTCGCATCTGCTAATACTACCAACCCTTTTTCTTTTAGTGTATTGAAGAGATGATATGGTACTTTATAATTATCCCCTGATCCAACCCAAGGGTCTTGTCCTAATCTTGTTCTTCTTACGTCTCTAATATGCCATGCAACCCAATTTCCTACGAGGGGAAAAGCTTCTACAAATTCCTTCCAGCACAGAGACCCCCCTTTATGGTTTTTTGTAGGTTCTTGAAACCAATCTTCTATTGAGGCATTAGGGAAATATTTTTCTCTCAACCTTCTTCCCCAAAGTGTTTCAGGTTTCTCAACCAATCTCCATAGAGATTTAGCTGCCAGTGCTTTACAAAAGATCTCTGGATTCTGCATCCCCCAACCTCCTCTTGATTTTGGGAGAACTAATTTTGTCCATTTTGCTAATGGGATCCCTTCTTTTTTTTTTGCTTGCTGTCCATAAGAAAGAAATGCATTTTTTCCGGATCTTTGTTAGTATGCCCTTAGGAATATAAGCAATGGATTCGCAATACACTGGGATACTCTGAAGGACAGATTTGAGCAGTACTAGTATGCCTTTCCTGGACAAGAATCAATTTTTCCACATAGAAATCATGTTCTCTATCTTTTTGTAGAGCCACATCCAGTCTCGTGTTGAGTAGGAATTTGGTTTTATTTGGAGCCCTAGATATTTGAAACCCTCATCTATAGTGGACATTGTGACTGGGATTAGAGTTTTTTCTTGAGTAATAACTTCCTCATCCATGTTATTGTGTAGAAGATTGGATTTTCCCAAGTTTATCTCCATACCTGTTGCCTCCTGGTATCTTCTCAGCACCTTCTCCAAATTCTATATATTGCTTATAGTGCCCATCCCAAACATTAGTACATCATCCACAAATAGGACATGGGTGATCTCTGTTTGATTGGCTATTTTGACTCCTTTTATTAATCTGACTTCCTTTGCCCTGTGCAATAGTCTGCTTAGTGCTTCTGCTATCAACAAAAACAGGAAGGGATAAAATGGGCATCCTTGTCTCAACCCTCTGCTTGGTTTGAAGAAATTGGAGGGAGAGCCATTTATCAGCACAACAAAGGAGGTAGAGTTAATACATCCCATAATCCATTCCACCATCTCCATAGGAATTCCAATTTGTATTAGGAGTAAATACAGGAATGTCCAACTTACCCTATCATAGGCTTTTGAGAGGTCTATTTTTAGGGAAAATGTAGTCTACCTATCCTTTTTCATAGAGTGAAGAGCTTCCTAAGCTAGAGATACCGCCTCATGTATCTGTCTATTGAACAAGAATCCAAATTGTTCCTCTATGATAAATTGACTTAAAATAGGCTTTAGTATCTGGGCAATAACCTTCACAATAATTTTATAAACCATATTGCAACATGAAATAGGTCTGAAGTCTTCAAACATCTCTCCTTAGTTTTTCTTGGGGATTAGAGTGATGAAGGTGGCATTTATTACTCCCAGCACCTTACCTAACCTTTGTGATTCCCTGATCACCTTCAATAGGTCACCTTTAATCAGCTCATAAAACCCTAAGAAAAATTCAAGTGTGAATCCATCAGGGCCTAGACTCTTCCCTCTTTAGAATGAGGATCAGATAGTGGAGAGTTCTTCTTCTGTTACTTCCTTTTTTAGATCCCACTACACCTCCTCTGTGATTAGTTTTGGAAACAAATTCAGCACCTCTAGTATTTCATTTATGGGGCATCCTGGAGGGGTTGAGAATCTTTTCTTGAAGTGGTCTACTACTGCTTTAGACTTTTCCTTAAACGATTTAGCTGTTCTCCCCTCTTCATCTTTTATCTCCAGTATTGTGTTGATATTTTTTCTATGAGAAGTAAACTTGTGAAAATATTTGGTGTTCTTGTCCCCTGCTTCTAGCCATAGGGATTTACTCTTCAGTCTGCTTAGTTTCTCCTCTTGTAGTAGGAGGAGGTTCTTTTTTTATTCTTCTCCTCTTAGATGATCCATCTCTTCTTCTGTGAAGACCCATGCTTTGTTCAGACCATAAATTTCCTATATTTTCTGCTCCATCTCCTTTAACTCTTTCTGGTCTAGATCTCTCCTCACCCGATCCCACTCCTTTGATACTTTCTTGACTTTCAATAAGTTTTTCTCCATTTGGTACATGCACCCTTCTGAAGAATCTATTGTTTTCCAATTACCCTTAACCAGATCCCTGTATTCTTCATGTTCTAACCAGTTAGGGTTGAATTTGAATGGGGATGGGGGTTTTTCTTCGGGTTTAGTGATTGAAAGAATGATAGGTCTATGATATGATAACCCTTCTGAATCCACCTTCATTTTATAGATTAAATCATCCCTCATCAGCTCCTCTGATATCAAAAATCTATCAAGTCTTTTAGAGATTACTTGATCACCTGTTCTCTTGTTCCTCCAAGTTGGTTCTACCTGATTAGGGAGGAGATCTATGATATTTTTACGTTCAAACAACGAGTTAAAGAAAGGGGCTAGTGCGTCTTGTCGTGCGTTTTTACCCCAAACTTCCCTTATTGTTAGGGTTAGGTCACTAGTAGAAAATGAGAAATTAATAACTAAAAAAATGACTAAAATTAGGCTATAAACGACTATTTTTGAGTCGGTGATTAATAGTAGCAAATTTCCACTATCTTATAGCTAGTTGTATTTCACTATTCATTAATAGCTTGACTTAGTAGTCATTGATTTAGTCATTGATAGACAATGATTTAGTCATTGATAGTCACTGATTTAGTCATTGTTTTAGTCATTGATTTAGTCATTGATTTAGTCACGGATTTAGTCATTGATTTAGTCACTGAGTTAGTCATTGATTTAGTCGTTGATTTAGTCATTGATTGGAACCATTAATGACCAAATATATGACTAAATAAACTACTAGATGTTAACATATTAATGACTAAGCTAAATATGACTAAGATACGGGAAATTAGCTACTAATAGTCGTATATATGTGAATTTAGTTGTTTTTGTAGTCACAATTTTATGATAGGGCATGGAGAAATCGAACCACCAACCTCCTACCTATAATTAGGCAGACACTCTACCATTGACCTAGCACCCTTTAAAAAGTTGTCATTGCTTGACAATGATGATATTCAAACAAATTTATGATAGATATCAATCTACAAACTACATAATTATTTACAACTTACCAGTAACTAGTATTTATGATAAACTAACTCTTGAGAGCTATGTACAATTTTCCCTGTAACTAAAGCTAATAAAAATTTAAGCAATCACCAAGTGTCACCCACTACCGGACTTCCAAAAATCACATCACTCGAATAGTTACTTTAAGATCAAACAACTTGTCAAATGATAGGATTCAACTTTCCTATATTAAATGACCAAATTTTCTGATGAAATAAATGGTCCGATATCATGTTTGTAATCAGCAATATTTTTTAGCCATAAGCACAATACATCCATCATCCTGCCCTTGTATTTCGTTGATTTTGTTTTCCTTGTTAGCTATTTGTACATATTGACTTTTACAGTTTTCTTGAACAGACCATATAGGTGCTTTATGGCTTCCTTGGAAGCTTCATGTAAAGGAAGGTAGTTAACAGTATTTCGGTAGGGAATCCATGCTTTAACCAGTACATTTCCAAGTCTGCACAAATTAAAGTCTACGCTTTTGAAAATGAGATGAGCGTAATAATAACAGATACAGGTTCCATCTATAGAATGTCTTAATGAAATTCTATCTAAGGAACTACTCTAGAAAACAATTTAATTTAGTTTAGATTCTCACAATATATTCATTTGAAAACATCGCTAAGGGAATTCATATTCAAAGTTGTCAGGAGAATTGACTGTTTGGAGTTCATGCCTGGCACAAACCTCTCATATTAATGCAATTCCCATATCCATGTCCATACTAGGCTAGTCCATAATGAGGTGAAGATCCATATTTATATTTAGTCTCCAATTTCATTACAACCTGGCGACTATAAATACATAGTCTTGAGGATGCTATTTTCTCCTTTTCTCATCATTTTGTTGTGTGTTTGGATCACTTTTGTAACAAATAGTAGAGATGAAGATGTAGATGGACTGCCTATAAAATATCAAGTTACAGGCCTCAACCAATAGAAAAGTACCTAATCCTCTATTACCTTGGTAACGAATAGCAAGGAGGAAAATGTAGCTTGACTACCAAAAATATATTAAGTTACAGGCCTCTACCAATCAAAAGTACCTAATACTCATTGATGCAACAACAATTCAAAGCTCCAACACCAATAGAGAAAATTCTTCAATAAGGAACGCAACATATTAGATTGTTTAATGGTTAAAAGGTTTTAATTTCAAATAGGCTATAAAAAGTCCAATTGCATAGAGCACATGCACAAAACATATAGACCCGAAATCTAACTGTGCAATTTTTCTGACAATGAACACCAGAGGCTATCTTTAGTAGAGAAGCTTGGTTTTTATGTTTATAAGTTAATTTGCATTGTGGTCAAACTTACAGGAAACAACACTACATCACATCAATATTAGTTCGATTCCCATGAAATCACATCAATGAGTACAACACAACATAGGAGGCCCCAAAATCATGGACAGACACAACTGAACTTCAATGGATAAACACAACTGAACTTCAAAATCATCCTTGTTAGCTATTTGTACATATTGAATTTTACAGTTTTCTTGAACAGACCATATAGGTGCTTTGTGGCTTCCTTGGAAGCTTCATGTAAAGGAAGGTAGTTAACAAGATTTCAGTAGGGAATCCATGCTTTAACCAGTACATTTCCAAGTCTGCACAAATTAAAGTCTATGCTTTTGAAAATGAGATGAGCATAATCATAACAGATACAGGTTCCATCTATGGAATGTCTTAACGAAAGTCTATCTAAGGAACTACTCTAGAAAATAGTTTAATTTAGTTTAGATTCTCACAATATATTCATTTGTAAACATCGCTAAGGGAATTCATATTCAAAGTTGTCAGAAGAATTGACTATTTGGAGTTCATTCCTGGCACAAATCTCTCAGATTAATGCAATTCCCATATCCATGTCCATACTAGGCTAGTCCATAACGAGGTGAAGATCCACAAATACACAGTCTTAAGGATGCTATTTTCTCCTTTTCTCATCATTTTGTAGTGTGTTTGGATCACTTTTGTAACAAATAGCAGAAATGAAGATGTAGATGGACTACCTATAGAATATCAAGTTACAGGCCTCAACCAATAGAAAAGTACCTAATCCTCTATTACTTTGGTAACAAATAGCAAGGAGAAAAATGTAGCTTGACTACCAAAAATATATTAAGTTACAAACCTTGACCAATCAAAAGTACCTAATCCTCATTGATGCAACAACAATCCAAAGCTCCAACACCAATAGAGAAAATTCTTCAATAAGTAAGGTAGCAGATTAGATTTTTTAATTGTTAAAAGGTTTTAATTTCAAATAGGCTGTAAAAAGTCCAATTGCATAGAGCACATGCACAAAACATATGAAGTATTATATATGTCCACAAATATTCCATTCTTCAAAAATAACTACACGATAATGATACAAAAGGCGCTTTCTATGTTATGGAAAAAATATGTGACCTGGGCAACATGATTCTGAATAGTGTCTAGTATATATTTCTCATGCCCAGCTTCTAAATGGCGTCTTGATCCACTGATCATGGCCATTTTTCTCGACACATTTCTCGGTGCTTCTTTATCTTCCCCCAACAATGTCTGCATAGAAACATTTAATTGGAGAACATGAATTTTATCTCAGACTCACAGCACATCTAAAACGCCAATCATCACAATGCAACAACCCAAGAAAATACTGAAAAAATTGCAGCAAGTTATTCATGCCATTATGATATTTCATTCACACAAACAACAATCCAGAATATATCTTACCAATTGAACTTCAAAGCATATAATAAGTTCATAGGTATATCAAAGAGATGACCTGAAGCAAGTGCCATATCTTCTGAATGCTAACAGACTTTGGGCTAGACATCTCACTGGCTAATGACTCATAAGCACCTTTGAAAGTTGTTGCAACCTGACACAAACTTAAGGTAAGGAACAAACTTCAGAAAGCAAATCCCAAAGTACAATACCAATTTCCATGCCAATATATTTTACACTTTTAAATATGACTTCATTACTAAGACATGCTTAGAGTTCATAAGCATACCAATAAAGATAATTGCAACATCAAAAATAGAAAACAGAGACATGATAATCCATACAGTTACCTCTCCTTCTCTATAGCTTTCAATATATTAAAATATACATGCAACAATAAAAGCAAGCCTAAACCTGATTTAAATATACATTAGTCAATTTAAATTTCGAACATTTTAAGAACCTTGAGGATGAAACACAGAAAACGTTTACAGAAATAAAATTTATTGATAGAACTCCCTCAAATATTCAGCTTAGTGAGTTTCAAATCAATAAACTTCAGGGCAATAAGTGACAGTGAACAAAGAGGAATGATGCAGCAGTTTGACCTGTCAGAAAGCCCATACATGAAGGATGTAACCCTTTTGAAATATCCCAGTAGAATTCAGCATTAAAGCATTCAACATCTATGAAAATTAAGTATTCCCACATCCAAATATAACTAACAGTTGAGTCACCTTGAAGGGTAGTCCACAGTCCACATTCCCTTGCAGAATTAAGGTTCGTCACCATGCTTGCATATGCTGAAGCCCAAATGCCTCAGAAGAGGAATGTTTAGTTGTAGGATTCTTGAAAGGCTTAACTCTTTGAAAATCGCAACGTCCATACCTTCTCAGGAAAGTTATTTATTGTCTTGTGTACTATTGAAGAGTCCTTTTATTGTTAAAGTTGTGTTTCGGAAGAGTTTTGCAACTTTCTCTACTGCATTTATTTTCCTAGTTTCTAGAATAGTAGTTCTGGCATTTTGCTGAGGTACTTTTGGTTGATTAGAAATTAGTTAATTTTCCTACATTTTCCTCGCTTATCAGTTGTGATCAAGTTAAAACTTAAGGTTAAACAAGGATGAACCAACAGTTTTTAAAACTTCTTTCGGTACACAATGAGTAGAAATGTCTATAAACTTAATAAGGCCTATCATCACAGCAGACATCCAGATTTTTAGCAGCCATTATTTTATATGTAAAAAGAGCTAATTTGGGTCAACATTTTACTATGTTTATGAAGTCCTCATTTTCTCATCTTCACTAATGAGCATGAACAATGAACCTAATATTTTGATCTAGAATAGAAAATCTCCCCGAAGGTCAGAAGACTTGGCTGTATGTATGAATAAGTGTAGCCTGCATCCTCTTATTCAACTATTATAATTTATGTCTATTCCCCTTTCATTCATTTCAACCTCTTCACCCTTCCCCAAAATCCACATTCTACAAAATACCATCCGAACCAACTTGGTTGATTAATCTACACATGCACTAACTCATCCCATACACCAAATATTTAAACTTTTTATATAATAACCTATAAAAATGACAAACTCATGCAAAGAATTGATTGTTTTTCCCAAGCCTTTCAAAGCATGAATTTTGAGTCCTATTCCAATGAAATTTGAAAAATCTAGATAAAAAATGTAACAAAAATTGCTGGGTGTCCAAATGTACTAACAGAAAGGTAAATGAAATAAATGGATGATAATGTTTCAAATGTTATGGGACTAGGTTTAGAAAGAAAAACTGATAAAACTACTAAAAATGCACAAGGCAAATAATCCTTACAGAAATTAAAGCCTTGCAAAAATTAAAAGAGAAATGAAGGGTAACCATACCAATCATGATAAATTCCAATAAGGCCTCTTTCATATATCACACCAAGTGTATTCTTTTTTGCAATGGTTGGGACAACATTCATAACCCAAATTTTGTCAGATGTAAGTGCTGCTGCAAAGCCACCAAGACCTGCATTCATGTCCATAACATTGTGATATCCACTCTCCCCAATATATTTGTTCATTCTTTTGTAGCCTTTCACGTGCTTTCTCCACAACTGTGTATCAGCATTATATGTCTCAGCAGTAACACCTAATAATGAACCACTAAGAACTCTAGGAGGAACAACATTCAAGCGCTTTGGGAACTTCTCCAAAATCCCTCCAGACACATCATTAACATCACTGAATTTAGGCATTTGCGTAGTGCATCTTTGCATTCTCTTATGCCTGGGGGGTCAACAGATTTTATAGACATTGTCAGATAAGCATTAAATTTCAATAATCTGAGTAAAACTGGGCCATCCGAGTAAAACTAGGCCACTGTCAAAGCAGATCGGGAGAAAAACAGACTCTTCTTGTACTGTAATGAAATATGAAGCCAATTATGCAAACATGCTTGAATTTTTTTAAGATTTAGACAGTTAAACTTAAACCTGCCTGCAACACAAGATCAATTCATGCATGGCCATTAAAATGTAAAAGCAGATAGGAAAATTCAAAACTCACATAAAAATGATGAATTCAAAATGTATCTCTAACTTGTATTCAGGATATAAAGTTGATTCAGGATATAAAGTTGCTAATCCCTTGAATCTTGTAGCATTTACAATTAAAGTCACAAATTATAATAGGTCAATGGCCATTCTATCAATTGTTACAAAGCAGTTCTCCAGATTTCTACATGTAAAAAAATAATGACAAACAAACAGACCATGTACTTCAACTTAATAGTAGTGCAAGTTTAAATTTTTCATATTCAGCCACACTGACATTTTAGTTCAAAGGAATCCTAAAACCACAATGCACTTTGTAACATATCCATTGCAAGATTAATATCCAATTTAGAATTTGGCATGATATTAGTCTTCTAAAGGAAAAAATCCAATAGAAGAATACTTACAAGGACAGGTGTTAAATGCTCGTTTAATAGAATAACAAATGTAGCCAATATCTAGAATCTAAAAGCACATTCTAGGAAGGACAAAAATAGGTTTTAACTGTCAAACCCCAGGAATGTATTGGAGCCTAGATTTAAACCTAAGAATACCTACAGCACTGAGCTTATGGTCCTACTTAAGCACAAAAAATGTCTGGGTTACAAACATTGCTCATAAATATAATCACTTTGTTCACCAGCAATGAATTTTTGAAAATAGATTTTAGCACACTATCGATCTGATTATGTTTTGTTATAAAATTACGCTACATAAACTGTCTTCAACTTTGAGCTATGAAGTTCAGGAACTTACCAAGAATCATCTGGATTTCCTGATTCATAGGCAGGAGGTGGGTCAATAGTATTCAGGTTTCTAGGACAAGAACAAGTATTAATTCTCTTTTTCCAAATGGAAAGATCACCTTTTTTCATACTTCTTTTCCCAGCACAAAAGTTCTGCTATTTCTTCAATTTTCTCTTATTCCTGCTAGAGCTCCTCTTTTGATCTCTGCCAAGATTGGTAATATTGCTTCCAATTGATGGGAGGACCAGAGAGAATCCAATATCCACCTGGTCTTAGGAATCTATCCACTTCTATCAAATACATACCATTTGCAAACAAATGAAGCTACACAAATCAATTTGAGAATCAAATCAGTAAATTCAAGGCTCTTCTATAGCTCATAATTTTAACTTTAACAAAAGCATTAATCCTATAAAAGTCCCCAGTACCATTTGCAGTCCAAGGTATCAAACACCATGAACATTGAGACATGTCAAAAGCCCTCGATGGGTAAGGAAGCTGTTGTGTCCCCATTACACCAATCACAACAGACACACCTTGCTCAAAATCAAACTGCACTTGGGCTTCATGTGAATCCCTTGGTGCAAATGACATGGTCAAAACATTTATCTTCAAAAGATATGCACCCCAGCTTGCCACCTAAGCATGCCATAAGGATTTCAGATAAGGGCATATCCTCAAACTCCATAAATCCTTGCAAAAACACAATACAGGAATCTCTTCAAAATTGAAGAACACTTGTAAGAATATATCAGATAGTCACAAATTAAACATACTATTTGCCACAAAAAGAGCAACAATATGGACAAAAGTGTTGCAGAATCAAGACTCGCAAGGTATATGCTTCAAACATACCCCACGGCCAGTGTCCAATGCAGTCCTGACAGTACCATTAGAAATAGGTATCACTTCAGCAACTTCATCAATATACTTATTCGCACCTTGAGGAAACATCGTTCCTCCTCCAGGAAACTTGAACACATCGCCTTCAAAATGAACCCAATTCTGAACAGCCTTCTCTACTGTGAGACTCTTGTAGGGAACATTAGCATATGGCACATAGTCACGGATCTTTGGCCATGGAAATGGATTTTTGTATCCTTTTGGATCAGGAATGAGGCAACGCAGCTTCTCATCCTCTGGCAGGAAATGCCTCTCTCTGTATATCGTATTATCTCTAGGAAATGTCATAGCTCGCTTTTGGTCATGGCAAGGGATGTAATCAATGTATTTGGCACTGCAAGGTTCAAATACTTTTGCTTTGGATTTAGAAATTTCAACGTTATCTCCTTCATTGTGGTGAGTCTCAAAATTTAGAGTGGACAGAGTTCCACAGTCTGTCAGCTTATTGACTTCCAATGCAACGCTATCACCCTTTCCAAAACCACTCTTCTGCCAAGCACCCAATATATAGAAAAAATAGCATAATCCCACAACAATAAAGATAGAAACATAACTCCTGGTCTTGTTGTCTGTTGAATTTGTTTTTGACCTCATTTTGTATCTATTAGAGGACAATAAAATGAAGGAATTATTCCAAAATCTATGAAGTCAAAATCTCCTACTGTATCATAATGTAAATAATAATTTTGGAGATGCCCCTTATGGCAACTCGAATATAACAAATGTTTCACAATATAGCACTGTGTCTTATAGTTGTGATGATTATGATGATTTTAAGGCCCCTATTGAAGTTTCAGAATTAGTATTGTGACTAAAACCACAATGTTATTTCATATTCAACTTTCCTACATGTTCATCTAAAAGTGTTCTTTGAAAATTTTGAGGAAAACAAGAAAATAGAGAGCAAAAGGAAAACCCTGGCCAAATGGCTCTGTCATTCCCAATATACAGTCTCACTCTCATCCCTGGGTAAATAATGCCTAAAAGTTCTCTTCTAGATGCACTAGGGCCATTGGTTGTCAAGTTTCACCAGTTTTTTCTTTACAAGCTAGAACCTATCAAAAGTAGAGTAATAACCTAAATTGATCTATCCTGATTCCTCTCCAACAGCCCAAATATATTTGAATTACAAATTATAGATCTAAATTGCAAACTCCATTGAAGAAATTACAACTATTGGGCCATACACGAATAAGGGACACATTCTACAGATGGAGAATGGAAGATGAGGGTAGTAAAAGAGACAACTAATATGCATTTTTGCACTACTAAAATGGAATTTACAATTTAAACTGTAGGAAAATAATTATCATAACCAAGATTCAGAGAGATGGAAAATGGCACCTCGAAGGAGTATCTGAGATGAACAATAAAGGGATGCACAATCCTTGTCAGAATGTCCCTTTCAGCTTTTGTGTATTCAGCATGATTCTTTTCCATAATTCTGTCTTTCCTCATAAATTTCATAGCATAAATATTTGGTGTTCCATTTCTTTTTACTTGGAACACCTTGCCAAATGCACCTTGTCCAACCACCTTAAGTAGCTCAAAATTGTTAACCCCAATTTTTTGAGTGACCTTGACTTGGCAGGACTAAGGTTATTTTGAGCTTCCCGATGAGAAAAGAAATAATCTGTTGTCAGATGCAACTTGAGATCCTATGTCAACACTCTTAGGTTTTTCCAATATATTCCCTTCCCCGCCTTGCTCTTTGTTATTCAAAGCAAGCTTGCTCAGATTCCCTTCAAGATTGAGTTCAAGAGACGGGCCAACTAAGGAGTTAGACCGCCTATTAATGGTTTGAGGATCCTTCAGGGAAAGAATCCCTTGGAAAGTCTGTGTTGAATCCACAACAGGACCAAATATATCTGAAAATTCAATCTCCTCATATCCCAATTGCCCATTGGATTGAGAATCCAATGGGATTCTTAAAATGAAAGACTTGCTCTTGTCAAATGTGAGAACACCAGACAACCCTGCAGAAACCATTGCTATGGATACAATGTAGGAGACACTCTAAGAACAGACTTGAGAAAATGGGCACTAGCATACACCAATGCAAACTCAGGAATTCGTGGGAAAAGGTAGGTCAATATCAAAAAACAGAACTTGTCCTTCTTTCCCCTGATACAAGAAAGACCATACACTACAGTGCAACTTGAATTCATGTAGGACACTTTGAATTAAAGCTGCATCACAACCAAATCAAGCAGTTCAGTTTCAAATTATAAACTACAAAAGAACAAGAGAAAGAACATCATATCATTTCTTTCAAGAAAAACTCCATGGAGAAACCCCTGGGCACTTCTTCTTATTTGTGGATAGTTAGAACATCATATCATTTCTTTCAAGAAAAACTTCATGGAGAAACCCCTGGGCACTTCTTCTTATTCTTATTTGTGGATAGTCACTGACTTGTAAACACGTCAAGGACACTGGCTTGACCCAGTAGGGACATCAAGTGAGGACACTGGCTTGACCCAGCAGGGACATCAAGTGACCTAAGCTATAGAGACAGTGAACAGACCCCAAAACCTCTTGCATGAAGCTTAAAGCACTAAACAGCTAACCCACCCTTAAAGCACTAAAAAATTAACCCACCCAGCTAAGAGCATTATATCTTATATTTGAAATACATGTAAGATGTGAGAAACAAATATTTAATTGAAAGTTGAGACTCCTAAACAGAGGAAACAACTAGGCTATAGGACTTCAATTTCATGGTGAAAGCAAAAGAAGGGAAAAGGAATAGAAAGAACCCTTATCAAACTGCAATCAGTTATGCACAGAGAGCAACTTCAACAATACAAACATATTTTTGAACACTCATAAACAAACCCACAAGTAGGTGACACTTGCTAATAACTAAGAATTCAGGGGCAAGGGAAAGATGCTAATTTTCTGTTGGAGCAGGAGAACCCATTTTGAGATGCTATACTTTCTCAGATAAAAAAGCATGAAGAGGCCACCATTGATTCTGATTTTGTACAGCTTCCACATTCGACATATTCATTTAGCGTAAACCCAAATATCTTAATGGAAAAGGCAAATTTACTAAACACACAATTGACAGAAACAAAAATCACAGCAAAATTGAACCATAAATTAATGATGCCCAAACACATAAGAGAACAGAACTCAAGCCGGAAGGCAAAACATGAGCAAATGAAAGAGAATACATCCTCTAATCATGAAGCTAAGATAAGTCTGTTGAACATCAAATTCATGATCCAAACACATAGGAGAACAGAAATCAAACCGGAAGCCCAAAAATAAGCAAATGAAGGGGAACATGTCCTCTCACCGTGAAGCAAAGATAAGCCCCTCTCACCGTGAAGCAAATATAAGTTTGTCTATTACACAATCCTAAATATTCAATGCAGTAAATAAATTATCATGCTTCTAAAGCTAAATCCATGGGTTTACCAACATTGATAATTCCATCTCAAAGGTATAAAAAAAAGAAAGTATGCTACATGCAAACAGATTGACCAATTTCAACTTTAAATAAAGGAAGGTTGCATCTTCATGAACACAAATGCATTATCAAGACATTTTGGGCAGTAAAACGATGAACAATCAATACATTCTTACCTCAAAAGCTTCACAAAATATGGCCTAAAATGATGTAGATATGGAAAATGTGGCTATGGAGGAAGACACATTCCAATAGAGACGTCGAGATATGGAAAATGAAGAAACAGCTCCAGTGTTCAAGGCAGAGGATCAGCTGGAAGCCCACTGTGGGAAAGATTTTCACTGAAACATTAAGATCAAGCACATGGAGAGGGTTTTTATCCAAAATTCACTAAAAAATTATCAATTCACAGTAAATCGATAAACTTA
>LPNX010502239.1:148939-166843 GCA_001517045.1 Pseudotsuga menziesii
TCATTGCCACAATTGCAATTTTCCATGACACAATTAAGACTAACATAAATGACTAATTCATATTATTCTAGGTAGTCATTTTTTTATGTCGTGACTAAATTAGTCATTTATGTTAGTTATTTTTAACTATGTCACTTATTATTTAGTCATATTTGTTTACCGGTGACTAAATTAGTCATTAATTTTAGTCGTTTATAGTTGGGTTAATCAAAATTGCTCATATTTAGTAGTAAATCACTTGAAAAACCTGTGGTAACTAAAAGTTTTAGTCACCTAGTAGCTAATTCCTCATTTTGTACTAGTGGGTTTAGATCCCCTGTCATAATCATTTTTCATGATATAAGGCACCACTTTCACTTAATGATTCCCATAACTCCCTCCTGTCATAAAATGGGGCATATACATTCAGGAAATAAAACCTCAACCCTGTTTATGGGCCCTCCAACTCTGTTCCTATGGCATCCTTGAATTTTTTTCTATTGTGACACACGATTACTAGGTTCCAAGCTATTACTAGGCCTCCTTAGTGGCCTTCTACCTCCAGGGTTTCCATTTCCCAATCTCTCAGGTGAGTTTTCAGTGTATCTATGGCTCTTCCTCCTTCCATCATTGTCTCTTGTAATGCTAATACTTTCGGTTTTCTTAAGTCTAAAATCCTACTAAGGGATGCTACTTTTGGGGCCCCTCATAAACCCATCACATTGTAGGATATTAGTAGCATCACATAACTCCTCCTGGGGCATTTCTTGCTCTAAGTGCCCTTCCTATCGTGTTCTGCTTACCTTCTAAAATTTCCTTCGTAGCGTTCAGTTGTGCTTTGCTCAGGAAAGACTTCCGTCCCACTGCTGATTTTAATGCTTGATTATGGGCTAGGCCCCCCACAGAGCTCGCAAGGTTTTCTTTCCCAGTTCTTAGCCTTAAGTCATATCCTTTTCTACCTTCTATCATCTTGCACTCATCTTCTATAGTCTGCTTATCTATCTTCCCTTTAAGCATCGAGTTCTGGGTGGTATCTGATTTAAGTTTGTTATCTTCATCAGATAGGCTTTTTGTCTCACTGCTGACAGAGCATCTTACAATTGCACTCGTTCCTCCTGTTGACCTCTCTTGTTTTTTGTCATCTGTTCTAGGTAATGGAGTAAGGTTTTTCAATGCTTCTGTCCATAATTTTTCTTTCCCCCCGAAATTTCTGTTATCCTCCTTACAACCTTTTACATGGTTTTTCTAGATTTTTATCATTCAAGCTAGCATTATATTAGGATCTTTAACTAAGAGAATAGCAAGCACATCAATCAAACACAAGAGACAATGAACACAATTTTTTTTCCTCGGGGAAACCATAAATGGATAAAACCCCGCAACTTCCTCAGAGATAGAATCAACACCAAAAGTAAAACCCCAAAATAGTAAGATGATCTCCCGACAGCAGTAGTCTCTTTCTTTCTAGCCCCAACAACTTCTTCTCCCTCAGCTATGTGCTACAACTGAGTGTGAGTGAGTGTGTGATAAATAGAGAGGCTCACTCTCTATTTATACTAATTCCTGACTTGATAATAACTCACTAGGGCCGACTTCTCTAGGAGAGTCTAATAACCCTAGGGCCCCACAACTACTGGGACTTTAACCCTTGATCAATAGGAGGGTTACCCACAATGACTTGACATAACTTTTTCACATTATAGAAACTCCTGATCGGAACATCGGGGCATGACATGACTCAATTACATTACAAACACTTCCCGGAATAAACATCGGGGTACAATACATAAGATATATAAGTGAATACATTATAAAGTTACAATCACATCAACACTCCCTCTTAACTAGGAAGGTATTCTCTCGACACAATTTATCAGCACAAGTCTTCTTCTCTGTATCATTTGGATCATCATCAATTCCTCGTCATCTTCAAGTCATATTCATCTTCAAGTCATCTTCATCTTGATCTGGATCATAATCACTAGATCTGGATCATCACTCGATCTGGATCATCATCACTTGATCTGGATCGTCTTTGCTAGATCAACATCACTGGATCTGAATCATCACTGATGGATCATCATTAGTGGATATGGATCATCACTCAATCTGGATCATCAATGGGTTATCATCACTGGTGCTATCTCTTGATTCTTCTCGTCACAGGAATTTCTACAGAGCTAGCCCTTTCTCACGCTCGTTGTAGGCCTAGCCTCCAAGTAGGTCTTCATCTTCTTTAGCAATTATATATGACCTAGTTAGAAAGGCTCGTCCAACACTTATATCTGACCATGGGAGGGCTCGGCCTGCCCCCATGTCAGAATGGAACGCCCAACACTCACATTTGACCATGAGAGGAACACATCCACCATCATGTCAGAATGGCCCAAACCTTACATATGACCATGAGAGGGCCCAGCCTTCCCCCATGTCAGAATGGCCCATCCCCTACATCTGACCATGGGAGGGCCTAGCCTGCCCCCATGTAATAATGGCTCTTAGTCCTAGACTGAGGGTTCCTGGTAACTGACCAGGTGCCTCCATTCTCCCAGAGAATGGAATCAACACTTACATATAAACATGGGAGGGCCCAGCTTGCCCCCATGTTAGAATGGCCTAGCCCTTACATCTGACCATGGGAGGGACCAGCCTGCCCCCATGTCAGAATGGCTCTCAGTCCAACACTGAGGGTTCCTGGTAACTGGACAGGTGCCTCCATTCTCCCAGAGAATGGCATCATCCCTTATATCTGATCAAGTGGGAACACATCCCTCAATCACATTAGAATGGACCTGCACTTATATCCGATCATGTGAGAATACTTCCAATAGTCATATTAGAATGGCCCTCAGTCCCATACTGAGTATTCCTGGTAACTGAACAGGTACCTCTATTCAAGGAATGGAAATCAACGCTTATATCTGATCATGTAGGAACCAATCCTACAGTCACATCAGAATGGCTCAGCACTCATATATGACATCGAAGGAACCAATCCTCTTACCATGACAGAATGGATCGGCCCTTACATTTGACCATGGAAGGAACCAATCCTCTCACCATGTCAGAATGGCTCACGAACTCATCACTTCCCCTTGGAGGGAACCTCGATCTGGAGAACACCAAGCTTCTCGCTGAAGTACTGAAAATTCACTTTGGCCAATGGCTTTGTCAACACATCAACTATCTGTTTTTCCATCGCAACATACTGGAGCTTCATTGCTCCTCTCTACACCATATCCCTGATATAGTGATACTTGATCTCAATATGCTTCGACTTGTCATGGAACACCCGGTTCTCTGACAACTTCACACAACTTTGGTTGTCGCAATATATACAAGTAGCATCTAACTGGAGATCAAATAAATCAGACAGTAGCTTCCTAAGCCATACTGCCTCACAACTGGCTGAACAAGCTACAACATACTCTACTTTAGCTATACTCAGTGCCACACAGGATTGCTTCCTGCTAAACCAAGAGATTAAACATGATCCCATACTGAAGCAACACCCTGAAGTGATCTTCCTATCAATGGTACTGACTGCCCAATCCGAATCAACATAACCATCTAGGTTAATCTTCTAATTCACTTCATATTTGAGCCCATAATAAACTATACCCCATAGGTACCTCAGAATGTGATTTGCAGCAATCAAGTGAACATGTCTCAGATCTGTCAGGAACAGGCTCAAGGTGTTCACAGCAAAGCAAATATTTGGTCTCGTGTTCGTCAGGTACATCAAGGACCCAATCATCTGACGATACATCATACCATCAACCGCTTCTGATGAAGCATCACTCAATAGCTTCAGGTTTGATGCCTTAGGTGTGGTCATGGCCTTGAAATCCATCATCCCGAACCTCTTCGGGATCTCTATCGTATACTTCCCTTGTCCCAAGGAAATTCCATCTGCATTCTGCCACACCTCCATGCTTAGAAAATAGTGCATCATACCCAAGTCCTTCATTTTGAAATCAGCAGCAAGATTCCTCTTCGTATCAGCAATCAACCCATCCATACCTGTTACAAACTAATCATCTACATATAGTAGGAGTATCATTGGGTTACCATCTTCAACCTTGTAGTAAAGGTTGGAATCTGCTTTACTCTTGGTAAAGCCCAAACTGGATAGAAAGCTGTCAATTCAGCCGTACCATGTCCTAGGTGCCTGTTTTAAACCGTACAGGGCTTTCTTCAATTTACATACATGAGACTCCCTGTCATGTGTCTCAAAACTGAGTGGCTGCTCCACATACACTTCCTCTTCCACTACACCATTCAAGAAAGCAGTTTTGACATCCATTTGGTGTATCTTCCATTTCATTACTACAGCCAGAGCAAGTACTGATATGATGGAAGTGTATATGGCTACAGGTGCAAAAGTTTCTTCATAATCTATTCCTTCTTTCTGGGAGAAGCCACAAACCACAAATCTTGCTTTATATTTTTCTATGCTGCCGTCTACAACATGCTTGACCTTGTAGATCCATTTGGAAGTTACAAAAGACTTCCCTTCTAGTCTTGGGACAAAATCCCAAACATCATTCTTCATGATCGATTCATACTCTTTGATCATAGCATCCTTCCATTCTTTCCTTTCTGTTGCTTCTTCATAGTTGGAAGGTTATTTATTGATGAAATCACATAATAAGGCTCCATACCTGGAGCAGGACCTGGTCCTCTTTCTTTCTCTGTGATTCTCTTCTGGAGCCCCATATCTTTCTGGACCTTGGATAGCTTCTCATACCCAAGTAGGTTTCCTCTTGTGAGGATTCTTCTCCTGAGGTGGATCTACATGTTCTTGAGATTCTTCTAATTCTCGATCTTCTTCTTGAATTTATTCGTTCATGGTTGTGTCATGAATTTTGGATGCTTATGTTTCTTCAGGTTCTTTATCAGGCCTCTTTCTGGATTTGTTGTAAGCTGAGTCTTCGTCAAATGTTTCATCCCTGCTGATGTCAATCTTCTTGAATCTTGGGAAGTATATTCTGTAAGCCTTTGAACTTTTAGAGTATCCCACAAATATACCCTTCTTTCCTAAAAAATCTAACTTTGTCCTCTTTTCTTTTGGAATGTGTATGTACACTAGACAGCCGAATATTCTGAGATGGTTGAATTCTAGTTTCTTGTCGGAAAAAACTTCTTCAGGTGTCTTGTTCTCGAGTACTCTGTGTGGAGTATGGTTCTATACATACACCGTCGTTCTGGAAGCTTCTGCCCATAGATGCATGCGAATATATTGATCATGAAGCATAGCCCTTGCAGCTTCCATGATCGTTCTATTCTTACTTTCTGCAACCCCATTCTGTTGTGGATTATATGGAGTGGTTGACTCCCTCTTAATCCCTGAACCTTTGCATAATTCTTTGAATTCATTTGATGTGAATTCTCTGCCATTATCTGATCGAAAGGTCTTGATCTTCTTTTCAGTGTGGTTCTCAATCAAGGCTTTGAATTCATTGAACTTGCTGAATACTTCATCTTTGTTCTTCATGAAGTATATCCATGTCTTCCTAGAAAAATCATCAACAAAAGAAACATAGTATACATACCCGCTTAATGAACTTGATGACATTGGACCGCATACATCGGAGTGAATGATTTCCAAGATTTCTTTTTCCTTGCTCTCGCTACTTGGAAATGTCTTCTTTGTGTTCTTTCCTTTCGCACATCCTTTGCAGACTCCATCATGTTTTGCCTGAATTTCTAGAAGAACTTCAACATCTTTGCTTGCAAGTGGTAGTGCTCTATAGTGCACATGTGCAAGCCTTCTATGCCAAAGTTCATTTGGCTCTACTGTGTCATGGACCAAAGCTTGTTCTGGATGGCCCTTTAATTTGTATAGGACTCCCTCTTGTTCCTCAATCACTATTGCATCATCAAAAGTCTTTCCCTTTGGCCACATGAGAACTTGGCCATCTACAAATGCAACCCTCATGCCTTTTGCATCTAATGCAGATATGGAGAGGAGGTTCTTCTTAAGTCATGGTACAAACAATACATCCTTCATGTTCATAGACTTTCCAGAGTCTAGCTTATATGAGGATTCCCCACTACCTTTTATTGGATACTGGTAGTCATCTCCAATTTTCACCTTGTGGGGTGATTCATGTTCTGATAGTCTCACAAAAGACTCTTTGAATCCTGTCATATGTTTGGAAGCCCCACTATCTATAAGCTAATCATTGCTTCGATGTGTGATGTTTCCTGTGAGAGCAAAAATCAAAACATATTCTTCATCACTTGAAGAATCATCAATTTCTTGCTTGTTTCTCTTTGTGGAAGGTTCATCATCTTCTGCAGCATGAGCATGATGTCTTCTCTTGTTGTTTTTCTTCTTGTGGGAGTTTTTTTTGTTTCTAGGACAATATCTGGAATAGTGTCCTATTTCATCACAAGTATAACATCTAAGTTGAGATTTCTTAGAGGAAGAATGCTTACCTTTAGAATGATGATGATGGTCCCTTATGTTTTTCTTGGATTGAACTGTGAGAGCTTGATCTTCACTTCCCATCTTTTCTTCTCAAGTTGCTATCCGAGCTTCTTCTTGTGAGCATTCTTCCCATAGTCTGTTGAACTTGTATAGCTTCTTTCTGGCACAAATCCCTTGAATGAAAGAGTCCCATGTCCTAGGGAGATCATTCAAGGTGGTCATTACAATCTCTACATTCTCCACTTCTTCATCCACTGCTTCAAGTTTTTCTTTGATCTAAGAGACCCTTGTGAAGTATGACTGTATGGTCTTCGCATTATGGATCTTCACATTCTTTAACAAGTTCCTCAAAGTCATTTTCCGGTTTATGTTCTTTCCTTCAAACAGTTTGGTTAGGGAATCAAACATAGCTTTAGGTGTTTTTAGGGAGGACACCTGTGGTATGAGGTGATCCTTGATTGAATCAGCAATAATCCTCTTAGCCATAACCAACTTCTTCTTGTGTAAGAGCTTAGCCGCATCTCCCTCTGGAATTGGAACCTCCTCATTGATGTAGGAGTCCAACTCATTTTCTTCCAGGACCAGGGAGATCCTATAATTCCAAGCTCAGAAGTTATCAGCTCCTTCAAGCTTTTCATCAAGCTTGGTATGGTGAGACATCTTAACTGAGAACCTCAAATGGAAATACAAAATATTTAGATCTTACCAGGTTAAGATGTCGGAACTGGATCTGAAGCTAAATTTCTGCAGTGCTGGTTCAAGAGCAAATTAGGGTTTGACTTTCCCGTAGTTCTGTACAACCAAATGCTTTGATCTTGATCTCTAAAATTCGATTTTGAGCAGGAGATCAATCCAGGCTTGGGCTCACTCAAAAATTCCACTTCTGTGGAAAGCCCTAATTTCCAGTAATAGTGTCGGGTCAAAAACTGAAAATGCTCAGAAGTAGATTCTGCTTCGATAGAAAGATGTGCCCTAGAGAGGAGAGTCATCCCAACCTTCTTTTGCTGAAAATATGTGGAGAGAGATCTAAAAAGTAGGAAGCCCAAGTTTTCGCAGCTGCACAGTGTCTTCTTCTCAGGTTAGCTCTGATACCATGTTAGATTTTTATCATTAAAGCTAGCATTATATTAGGATCTTTAACTGAGAGAATAACAAGCACATCAATCAAACACAAGAGACAATGAACACAATGTTTTTCCTCAGGGAAACCATAAATGGAGAAAACCCCGCAACTTCCTCAAAGATAGAATCAACACCAAAAGTAAAAACCCAAAACAATAAGATGATCTCCTAACAGCAGCAGTCTCTTTCTTTCTAGCCCCAACAACTTCTTCTCCCTCATCTATGTGCTACAACTGAGTGCGAGTGAGTGTGTGATAAATATAGAGGCTCACTCTCTATTTATATGAATTCCTGACTTGAAAATAACTCACTAGGGCTGACTTCTCTAGGAGAGTCTAATAACCCTAGGGCCCCACAACTGCGGGGACTTTAACCCTTGATCAATAGGAGGGTTACCCACAATGACTTGACATGACTTGTTCACATTATAGAAACTCCCGATTGGAACATCGGGGCATGACATGGCTCAATTACATTACAAACACTTCCCAGAATAAACATTGGGATACAATACATAAGATATACAAGTGAATACATTCCAAAGTTACAATTACACCAATAGGTTTTGCCTTTCACCCTCTGGTCTTAAATTCTTATTATCCCCCGGTTTTATGATAACATTGACTTTTTCTTTTTTTAGAAGACTGTTGTTTTTGGAGTTTGAAATATCAGAATTTGAGTTACATAAAATATTAATACCTTTAGAGGGTGACGCGTGGCTGTCCTCCCGTCCACCACCTTTCTGATCATCCATCATTGCATGGCTATCCATCGTTATCCTCGCATCCACCTTAATGCCGTAGGGTTCTTTGTTCCATCTCGAACTCTCCTTCAGTATCTCCTTTTCTGTGGTTTGCGCTATATCTATCTTCTTCCCGTTAGCTCCCTGTTTTAGTTTTTTGATCCAAAGTTTTTTGTGACTATGGACCTAAACTTGAAATTCAGTTTTTATGCAATCCCGCTGCAGGTGTACCACCTGTCTGCACGTGAAGCACCGAAAAGGGACTTTCCAGCAGTCCAGGCACTGGGTCCAAATGCTGTTGTGCAATTTTATGAGGATTTCCTCAAACAGTTCGTCTCTTAAATCAAGTTCGATGAGGATTTTTGTGCACCTACGGTCATTTTTTTCCTCCCAGTCATTCTCTAGTTTGATGAATTTTCCGATTTTGTTCCCAATTCCTTCCAAAATTTGTTGTTGCTAGAAAATCATGGGTAAACCGAGGAGGATGGCCCAAATCTGCTGTGTGTTATGGGGTTCCCTTTTCGCGTTGAAGTCTGCATGCCATTTCCTCAGGATTAAACCAGAAGGCCCCCGGTTCTAGTTTCTCTATAATAGCAACAGTCTGTCCTCATCCTTGGATACTTTTAGAAAAAACCACCCTCTGGGAAATACGTGGAAACTTGGGGTATATCCTAGGAATGGGTTCCAGTTTGTTTCCATCCAGGTTTTCAAAGAGGAATTGTTCGGTGTTTTTCTACAAAATATACCAACTAGGGCGCGATTCAGGTAAGCAGGAATCTCTGATATCTGTATGTCCCTGCCTACTGCTAATTCTGGCGTTGATTTTTTAACTTTCATTCCTTTTGATTTGGTAGGCATAATATTTTGGCCTTCAGAATGTGCGTGCGAAGATTGGCTCGTTCCTGGCATTATTTCTTTGTGTGGAGTGATGCAATTCTCTTGTTGTCGAAATAATTCTGTGTTAATTTATTTGCACGAGTTTATTCTGTCCTTAAATTCCATGTTTGACTTAAAAATTGAGCCGCAATTCGACTCATCACCGTAATACAGTTGTTCCTCCTCTGACATTATATTGTCCTATTTTTTTGGAAAGGAAAAGAAGAAAAACCACCCTTGCCCTTCATTCTGCTACCTTGCCTTTGACCTTCGTTTTGCAACCTTGCCTCCTTATGTCCCTTGTCCTCCTTCGCTTAAAACCGCAGAGCTACCCCATCGCCCCATATATATATATAATTATTCTAAATTAATTTTTTTATTTCATCTTTAAATATGATCAAAATAGATCCATCTTAAACCCGAATCTAATCCAATTTCTTAAGGTATATTTTTTTATAATTACACCTTATATATTTGATCCCATTTTTTGAGATGTAACTTTCTTTTATCTTAAATTATCTATAAAGAAAAAAATTACACCTTAAGGTATTTGATTTCGCTCAGTGCTATATTCTAGCTTTAAAATGAAATCAAAATAATAATAATAATAATAATAATAATAATAATAATAATAATAATAATTATTATTATTATTATTATTATTATTTGCTTAAACTTACATCATTTGCATTTTTTTCATTTTTTTATGAGAATGTAACTTTACACAACAATACTCGTTACACTGTCTTTCCATTACTGGGGTGTAAATCACCTGGCTACTCTTCGTGAAAAAAATATTTAATTTTGTAGAGTGATCAATCCAAAAGATAAATTATGCATCATTTATGAGTGATGACCGTCACTTTTGGTACGTTGGATCCAACTGAAAACTAAAAAAACAAACATACCTCATCTTTGTAGGATATTTTGAGACACCTACACAATTAATCTTGGTTTCATTAAAAAAGTTGAAATGTAGGAAATCAAATCACCTTTCTAAATATATATAACTTTTATTTATTAAAAATTCTCATAACTAGTTAGTTTATGATCTTTTCTACCATTGACATTTTTTTTTGGAAAATTATAAGGTATATGTCCTTGTTGTTGCATCCTTTGTGTGGTTGATGCTATAATAGACTCAAGGTATTCATACCAAACCACTGTGGGTATGAGTCTACACTATGAAAATATATGTAATGAAGTCAAACATAGTGAGGAACCATTTGATTACCAGTCATTAATGTATATGGTACAGTTAACAAACGTGATCCAATTCACCAATAATGATAATGAATGGAAAATTACCTAGAACAATCTATGAAGTATGAATAGATGAGTTGATCTCTAACACTTGTAGATTCTAGCAATCAAGGGACATTGATGTATTCCCACTTTTGATAGTGAGGAAACACACTATAACATACCCCACAATACTTGAATAGATTCCCTTAGTGGCAACATAATTTTTTTTCTTAACATGTACATTTAAATCAGACCAAAATTAAACTTAATATTTACTTACCTATAACAATTCTTTTACAATTAAGAAAACTCTCTAATACTGATCTACCATAAGTAGATTTTATTGGATATTGAAATGACACAAAACCCTTACATTAGTCGCACAACTATCCTTTACATGAGCTATCGATTACACATTAGCCCTGTCTTTTAAATGTAGTTAATCACTTTCCATATCAAGGTGCTACACTATGAACTTGATTTCCTGAGCATAACCATCAGAGATGAGACATGGGTCTCCTGAGTGGAGTAAACAACAAAGTTAGATATGCTCTAGATAATAAAAGAAAACTAGTTAAAAATGTATGCTCATAAACAACTAATTTACTCTACGTTGTCTCAAGAGCCATCCCAATGCCCTTCCATCATCGGGTCATAGATTCCGCAGCCAACACTCGATATACATATTAGTGCTATAAGATATGTAAGCTACATAATAATTCTATAAACAAAATTTAAACATTATAGGTACTTATTTAATGTGAATTTAGCTTGGGCGACTGAAAGCGTGTGTACGAATTTCCTCCCAATCATAGGCTTTATCTGACGTATGTTTATCTATCTAAAGCCACCCCCAAGCTTGGCGATGAATCCACTAGGCTTGGAAGAGGAGAAAATTCTTCAACATGACCTTTAATAAGATTAAATTCATAACCACTACTATCAAAGTAGATTTTATCTTCAACAACTAAATTCAGTTTCATAAATATTTAGGCCCTTGAAACTCTCATCATAATACTAATTCAAAAAGGATTATTCCCCTTCATTTTTAAAACTTTATCTTATTGTAAAAAGGTATAGACTTCTTAACTTCTAGTAAAACTCTCTCAACATTTTATCCTATAAAGAATAAATCATTCCTAAATAATATAATTGACTTCTAATAAAAATGTTTGTTGATCATTATTTATAACGAAAATCATAAAATATTTCCTACCTTTATTACGCCGATAGGCGTCTATCAATGGTATTTTGGGGGGATGGACTTGCTTGAGCGGATCATCAAGATCCTGTAAATCTCGCCAAGTGGATGCTCAAGATCATCTCGTTCGTCTGATCTTTTAACAACTGTAAAGTTAGGAGATGACATCAGTTGTTAGCCGCCGACTAGGAGATGAGTGCAGTCTGTTAGGAGACGTGGCTGTGGAGGAGATAACCGTGGAGGAGAAACCGTTGCAGAGATACCTGGAAGCGTGGAGGAGATACATGTAGAAGAGTCTGTTAGCTGCCGCCATGGAGTAGTTTCTTATCCCATCGAGGAGATACCTGACAGTTTTACCGTCCTGAGCATTCACCGTGAGATTGCTGGAGCATTGTTAGCCGCTGAGGAGATACCTGATAGTTTCACCATCCAGATACCTGACAGTTTCACCATCCAGAGAATTCGCAGTGAGATCACAGCATTCGCCGTCTAGGAGCATTCGTTGGAGTGCCTGTGCATTCCCCGTCTTGGACCGCCTGTGCAACCGTCGTCTTGGAGTTTCGCCGTCGTGCAATAGAGGTAAGCTTCTGCTTTCGCTGTTCTGCATATATGTTAAAGAAAATAAATTAGGGTTTCTTTACGTGTATCTTAACAATGGTAGTGAAACGAATATAAATTAGGGTTCTTGGTTCTAAATGATTTAAAATACGGAAATATACATACAATACTTTTATATTGTGTATTAAAACAATGCCTTGCCAGATCGCATTAGATGATAAAAGGACGACACTGAGCAGACGATGAGTCTGTCAGAGTTAGGGTATGTAAATATAGTTTGGCAGTGAAATGAATATAAACGAATATAGTTTGTAGATATTGCAAACTGTCCAATATATTTTACGTACCGGCCTCGGAGAAACAGAAAATTGCAAGATATCAAATATATTTTACATAAGGGCCTACGAGGTCCAAACAAAATTTCAATTTGTCAAATTTAGTTTACCTAGTAATCTCGACACCCTGAAGTTATGAAACACACAAAAATATATACATGCAATACATGTTTTTTGGTTTTAAATGATAGATCTGAAAGTAAAGTTCTGAACTACACCTGCAATATTCATTTTCTTGAAAAGTAAAGACATTTATAAGCGTATATGTGAAAGTAAGTGTCTGAAGCATAAATAGAAATTAATGTAATATTTATAAGATATATAATATATATGTATTAGCAGGTTGAAAAGTCAAATTGGTCAACCTTTTCTACCTAAACAGTATGTAAAGATAACAATCACTTACTCAAACACTCTCCATGGCATAACCATGCACCCTCTGCACTTGTGGACGGAAAATCTGTTACAGAAGCATACGAGAGAGGGATCCTTCCATATCTCAATGAATCCTTCTTGGAAGCATTAGACTGTCTCTTGCTGGGCGCGCTATGAGAGCATGATTTGGCTATTTCCGACTGCGTCTTCGCCATGTAGCGAGGAACAATGGAAGGAATCCTCTCAAAAATTTATGTCATCACCATCTAGTGCTAAGTGATACATCTTTACCGAAGTGCTCATGGTATCTTCGTCTACTCGGTATGATGCATGAGCAGCAGACCTAGAAACTAAAGGGATCGCACCAGAATGAACATTTCCGGATGAAGATGATCATTTTCGGATGAATATTTGGCTGGAGATGCCATCGCCTGAGATTGAACATGCAATCGATTTGTAGATTTCTGGAGAGAAGAATGCGAGAACGTATAGCTATCTGCGCTTCGAGATGGACGATTATGCTTGCTGATACTGGTGGTGGGATGTAATGGCAGAACAGTTATCCAATAAATCGAGAGTTTCATAAAGAGATGGAGATGGATAGCGGTGACTTTCAACCTATGTAAACATAGTTGGATAGCACACCGTTTGGAGCCAGTGACTATAATATGGATTTCTTTATGATCTACTGTTCCATCATACGAAAAAGTGAAATCAATAAATTAATACAACAGTCAATCAGATCCCTATCCTGACTTGCAAATCAACAAGCCTCCAACAAGTTTCCCCTCGTCAACAGTCTACGAGGTCACCCGCCGTCAATCGGTAACCCTACTAGATCGCATTAGATCTTGTCATTTAAAAGGACGACAGTGAGCAGACGATGAGTCTATCATAGTTAGGGTACTGGTCGAGTGAAACCGTCATTTAAAAGGGTTAAGTTCAGTTTTTTTATTTGTTTGAAGAATGCTTATAACTACTTTACACTTCTAGCTTCTAGAAATCCCAGATCCCTTTGGCAGGACCTTAAAGGATTCAAATGCGAGTCGATTTTGAAATCTGTAGAAATGAATTTTGAAGGTACTGTCATTATTCAGATTTTGAAACACAGCACCGGCTCCAGATTTTGAAATCTACATAGGTAATTGAACTGTGAAACATGCAAGCAAGCCATCTCGTCCATATTCAATTGACAATGCCCTCCCAGATTGCATTAAATGAAAAGAGGCTGTTACAGGTCGAAATGACAAAACTTACAAACCTTATTTTAAATGACTTGCAAATGAAGTCGATTTTGAAATCTGTAGAAATGAATTTTGAAGGTACTGTCATTATTCAGATTTTGAAACACAGCGCTGGCTCCAGATTTTGAAATCTACATAGGTAATTGAACTTTGAAACATGCAAGCAAGCCATCTCGTCCATATTCAATTGACAATGCCCTCCCAAATCGCATTAAATGAAAACCCTGCCAACAGAGCCACTGATAATCATCTCGTCCAGGAACAATGCCCTGCCAGATTGCATTAAGGACGACAGTGAGCAGATGATGAGTCTATCAGAGTTAAATACAGAACTTAATAGACGATGAGTCTATCAGAGTTAAATACAGAACTTAATACAGAACATAAAAAAAAACTAACTTATGTTTCAATAGAGAGAGGTTGGAAGATACAAATTTGCAAACAAAACAACCATAAAAATCTCTAAAAATATCACCAAAACATCTCTGCTACAACAAAAAGCATAATTAGAGTGTAGTTTTAATATAGTATAGTATAATAAACAAAGGGAATAATAAAGTGTGATAATTTAAAAAATTAATACAATTACTACAATATTATAATAATCCGATATTATATAATTATCAAATCCTGCTGTAATAGAGTTCATATAATTGTTTTTATCTTTTGAATAAAATAATTCTATTTTTTCATGTTGTTTCTAACCATTTTATTTTTTGTGTTAATTAGAGTTAGTGACAATCCTAAAGCATTGAAATACTTATCATTTGTTTTATGTAAATGAGTGTATGTATAAATTATTTTAGGGTTTTCTACTTTTTCATAATGACCCTTATGAATCAATTTTGATAGTTACCCTTCTTTATGAACCAAGGCATTTAGAATTTGAATATATTATAAAGTATGTATTTTAAAAATACTATTAAGTTAGTTTATACAGATTAACATGAAATAAAATATACAAAACTATTAAATTAGCTATATAACTAACATAATGTCAATAAATATATGAAATAAAACATGCAAAACTATGAAGTTAGCCAATATAACTAATAAAATGCCAGTATTAAAAAACTTATCATGGCTCAGCTATAATACAGGTTGGTAGTTTAGATAATATATTGTTAAAGCATCAATTTATATTATTAATTTATTTAATGAAACCTTTCACTCTTACCTCTCTAAATATTTTTCACACGTGATACATCACGACCTGTGCTTTCATTCTCCCTTCTTATTGTCAATGGAAATATCATTTTATATTTAAATAAAACTAATAACCATGCCACGTGTTACCTTATATATAATACAAACATTTAATTAAAGTATTTAGCTGAGCTTTCCACTCTTTTATATGCTACGAGTTGTGCTTTCATTGACAACAATGGTTGCCATGATATGCTACCAGTATACGAAAATAATATTGTAAATACTACAATTTAAATTGTTCTTGTCCCCTCGAAACTTGTAATATGTGGGTATTATTATTTTTAAATCTTTTAGAAACATATATTAGTAGTAAGGATAGACATGGTGGTCACATTAAATTTTAAAAAAGTTTTGGATTTTCTTTTTCAATAATGTACACATTATTTCTTATATTATGATTATATATAATTTTAAAAATATGATTATATATAATTTTAAGACATTATTGTTTATGTTTTTTTAAAATTATAATTATATATAAGTTTTAACAAAGTCTAAGTTGAAAATATGATTATAAATATTATATTTTAATATTTTTTTTTATTGTATAAAAATTTCAAAGTATCTATTTTAATTTTATATTAGTTTTGAGTTTCATATTATTTGATACAATACTACCCAATTAGTAGTAAGAATAGAGATGGTGGCCACACTAAATTTTAAAAACTAAGAAATAAAGCAACAATATAACTCTAAAACTTTAGGTTTTTTTTTAACATTTAGCAACTATCATGAGAGTTTTCAAAATAGATAACAATAAAACCCTTAAAGTCTCAAAATAGATAACAATAAAACCTATAGAGATCATTTGAGTGACAAAACAATCACAATCACCTTTAAGTGACTTTAGAGACTTTTGATTACATCTTGAAGAGGCTTGGGGTCCATGTATTCTTGCATAAATTGGGTGCCACATGTTTGTACAAACTTGTACTGTTCACCTCAGTTCATCCAAAGTATATGGAAATGCCAGTGTTAAAAAACTTATCATGGCTCAGCTATAATACAGGTTGGTAGTTTAGATAATATATTGTTAAAGCATCAATTTATATTATTAATTTATTTAATGATACCTTTCGCTCTTACCTCTCTAAATATTTTTCACACGTGATACATCACGACCTGTGCTTTCATTCTCCCTTCTTATTGTCAATGGAAATATCATTTTATATTTAAATAAAACTAATAACCATGCTATGTGTTACCTTATATATAATACAAACATTTAATTAAAGTATTTAGCTGAGCTTTCCACTCTTTTATACGCTACCAGTTGTGCTTTCATTGACAACAATGGTTGCCATGATATGCTACCAGTATACGAAAATAATATTGTAAATACTACAATTTAAAATGTTCTTGTCACGTCAAAACTTGTAATATGTGGGTATTATTATTTTTAAATCTTTTAGAAACATATATTAGTAGTAAGGATAGACATGGTGGTCACATTAAATTTTAAAAAAGTTTTGGATTTACTTTTTCAATAATGTACACATTATTTCTTATATTATGATTATATATAATTTTAAAAATATGATTATATATAATTTTAAGACATTATTGTTTATGTTTTTTTTAAAATTACAATTATATATAAGTTTTAACAAAGTCTAAGTTGAAAATATCATTATAAATATTATATTTAAATATTTTTTTGATTCTATAAAAATTTCAAAGTATCTATTTTAATTTTATATTAGTTTTGAGTTTCATATTATTTGATACAATACTACCCAATTAGTAGTAAGAATAAAGATGGTGGCCACATTAAATTTTAAAAAGTAAGAAATAAGGCAACAATATAACTCTAAAACTTTAGGTTTTTTTTTAACATTTAGCAACTATCATGAGAGTTTTCAAAATAGATAACAATAAAACCCTTAAAGTCACAAAATAGATAACAATAAAACCTATAGAGATCATTTGAGTGACAAAACAATCACAATCACCTTTAAGTGACTTTAGAGACTTTTGTTTACATCTTGAAGAGGCTTGGGGTCCATGTATTCTTGCATAAATTGGGTGCCACAGATTTGTACGAACTTGTACTGTTCACCTCAGTTCATCCAAAGTATATGCAAATGCAAACGTTGTGGTGGATTATTTGTTCGATTCATTGACAGTACTAACAATACTTGATATAGAAATATACTTCCGCCCAGCCACCTCCTCACTTAGATGGAGTTAGGTCACGGGAACAATTTTTTTATCACAAATATTATTGTCACATGACAAATGTCAACACAAATTGGGGTTTGGTGATTGAGCATCGATAAAAATTACATTTTAGTTGTAACGAATTGAACATTTGAAATTATATGGCTTAAGTAATTTAGTCATTTCATCTTTATTGTCTTCCTTTGTCACTATATAAGTGGTGTGTCTCTATTAAACTTTGAATTATTAATATACTAAAGAGTTAAACTATGAAGCATTGCCTTAACTAATAAACTTTCTTCTTCATGCTCATCAGATTTTATATTTTGAAAGAAGCATGACAATACCGCAACGAATCCAACCAAATTTGCCCAATGGTTTTGGGACTCAGATTTCCATATCTTCCCAATTATTCAATTTAG
>LPNX010502250.1:2278-34057 GCA_001517045.1 Pseudotsuga menziesii
CAATACCAGAAGAACTAGAGGAAATTGCTCAGTTCCTAGAAACAGGTCAGGCACCAGAAGGTCTGAACACTAAAAAGAAGCAAATCCTAGCTATGAAGGCTGCCCCCTACAGCCTCATCAACGGATTTCTATACAAAATGGGGTTAGAAGATGTTCTTAGAAGATGTGTCCTTGCCCATGAATGAGAGCAAATCATGCACGAAGCACACTACGGACCAGCAGGAGGACACTTTCAGGCCGACACAACTGCTAAGAAAATTCAACACTCTGGATTATGGTGGCCGACGCTTCATAAGGATTGTAAAACCTTTGTTAGTCGATGTGACAGATGCCAACGACTTGGTCGACCACTGCCGAGTACAGAAATGCCCCTGATCTCTGTCAACCCTACTCTTACATTTGAAATCTGGGCTATAGACTTCATAGGACCATTCCCTGTCCCAGCCCAACGATCAGGTGCAAGGTATATCATCACTGCAGTAGAATATGTTACTAAATGGGCAAAAGTTGAACCTGTCGACACATGTTCAAGTGAAGTAGCTGCAAAGTTCATTTATGAAAATATTATTACTCGATTTGGATGTCCACTCACCTTGATCAGTGACCAAGGATCACACTTTGTTAACAAAACTATCAAAAATCTAACCGACAAGTTTCACATCGACCAGCGACGTAGTACAGCATACCACCCTCAGTCGAATGGTGCAATTGAAGCTTTCAATAAAACACTGACAAAAGGACTGACTAAAATATGCAGTGCTGACAAAGATGACTGGGATGAGAAGATTCCTGCAGTTTTATGGGCATACAGGACAGCCTACAAACGGTCGACTGATCAAACCCCATTTCGACTGGTATATGGACAAGAAGCAGTTGTACCTCTGCACTTCAGACAATAGGCACCTATCATTGCACAGATACTACATGTCGACGTCGAACAGGCCAGGAAAGATCGGCTACTTCAACTTAATAAATTGGAAGAACATAGACTTATGGCCATCTAGCACCAGGAAATACAAAAACAACAGCAGAAAGCTTGGCACGACTGTAATATCAGAAACAAAAATCTTTCAGTCGGTGACCTTGCCCTACTGTATAACAGTTGAGTCAAAGGAAAGCCTAAGAAACTTCACACAGAATGGATGGGCCCGTACATGGTCGAAGAAATACATCCCAATGGGTCGGTCTGACTAAAAACATTGCAGGGCCTGGTATTTCGGAATCTTGTTAATGGAGCCCGAATTAAACGATACAGATCCTAAAAAAAATAAAAAATAAAAAATAAAAATAAAAATAAAAAATAAAAAAAAATAAAAAATCAAATAACGGTCTTAACTGACACCAAAAACTGCATAAAAAGTTAGAAATAGTCCACAAATCAACATAATACACTCATAAACCACCATCATGACAGCCACTCACCCCTTCGACAACCGACTTCATTTCCATCGACCATCTTCATCGACCGACCATGTCGACCGTTCTCACCACCGACACCGACCGTCGACCTGGAGCGTCCCATCCCGCATTAATGGCCTCGAGCCCCGCCCCAGATTCACGAAATTGCACTCGAGTGTTGCAGTTGGACTGTCAAGTCCACCATTACTTCACCCAGTCCGACACTCCACCCCACCCGCACCTATAAATAATGGACATTCCACAGTTCATTCACCACACCACATACCTACAGAGCATTCGAACTCCCAGTCGACTGAAACTTGCGAACCTTGTAAGAATTCCGACCAGTCTGTTCAGTCAGAAACCATGGCACCCAAACGCACCAGAGCTGCGGCTAAGGCCCAATAACTTCAGGAAGCAGACTCACCCTTACTCCAATGACTAAAACGAATCCAAAACGCGAAAGTCCAGGAGGGTCCGTTTCAAAAGCTGTGGACGGATATTCAAGAATGGGCATTTGAAGACCGAGGACTCACCCAGGAGGCTGAGAAAGTTAGGCATAGCACCATATATGCTTATGCCAACGCACCTCTCATGGCCAGCTTCACTGGTATGAAGGAAGCCGCGGTCGAATTCATTATCAGTTGTTACCACAATGGCCGATTTTACTTTGACCGACCGGTCGACATCACTGGAGATGTTATCTCCCGACTTACTGGTTTGTCAAACCAGGGTGACCCGGTCCCCATTGGGATCAAGGAAGGGCTAGTCGAACGCCTTACAGGTTCGGCGTTGGGTAAAAACTCCAAGGGTTTGATGATCAGTCAGATCGACGAACGAACACCACAAATCGTGGCGAAAATCATCGCTATTAATCTCACCTTGGCTGGTCGCAGCAGTGACCTCAAACTGGAAATGCTGGACGCCGTCGACAAAATTGTAAACGACGGACGAATCTTTAGATGGGCAGACTACCTCGCAGACTTGGTCAAAACCATATGCGAGCGCTATCAGGAAACAGGAGGTATTATCAAATTCCCCTCCTTAATCATTTGGATTGCTATGTACTATATATGCCCGGAAGGGAGTCCCGTCTTCCGAGAGCCGACTAGATTCGAGATGCACAGGTTCAAACCCTTTTCCCAAAAAGGAACTGTGCATGAACTAAACCAAGGCAAGGTATTTCTGGAAAACTGGTTCCAGCAGCTTAAGCTGCGAACGACAAGGTGGAGGGTGCCCCAGAACATCCGACGACACCTCCCAGCCGACTCACACATCCAGCTGGAGCTCGACCATACATCAGTATGGTCCTCAAACACTCAGGATTCAAATTCCAGGGACCTCGACTACTATCCCACAGTCGACCAGATATTTCGGGAGTTGTCTAGACAAGCCAAAACCAAAATTCAAGTCCCGGAGGCTGCAAAACAGGTCGACTTCTCTATAGTCGAACCTCTGACCGACCAGGAGAAGGAGGAAGATTACGAGCTGCACTTGTATATTAGCACCTTTGTGATGCAGGATACTCTGACCGGAACTCCTGTTCGGGTGCACATAACAGTGAAGCATCCGACTGCACCAGTAGTGGACCCCCCGACAGAGCAACATCAGACACCACCAATAGCACAACAACCAGTACAACAAACAACTCCTCCGGCTACTCATACTGTCGACCCCGCTCAGAACCCGACAGGGGAAGTCGAGGAAGAAAACCCTGAATATGCTATGTCTCGGAGCATTCTCAAGAAACTGGCGAAGGAGATAGCCATTGCCAGAAGGAACATCAAGCTGCAGAAATGTCAGCAAGGCAAAGGTAAGCGTAAGCTTGTCCTTGCTGACTCCACCGACGATGACGACGAACTGGCAGCATCAGCACTCGATATTGTCGAGGATGCCCGAGCAAATAAGGTAACTGTTGAAACCCAGTTTCAACGTTTTGTTGAAGCAGGAGCACCGGAAGGTCGGCCAAAGAAGGCCAAAACAACACCACTATCCGAAGATGTGGTCGACCTGGTGACGACTCCTCCCCCTCCATCTCCTACTAAAATAGTCAAGGAGCAAGCACCAGTGCAGCAGGCCGACGTTTCCCCCGAAGACTTTGAAAGAGTTATCCTTGAGGCACTCAGAGCTAGGGAAAGCTCGGACCAGGAGCTTAAAGCCTTCTTTGCAACACTGCCTGCACTGTTCAAATCGGCGCAGACAATCAAGACAACAACTCCCCTAAAAGCAAGCAAAAAGACATATGCCCACCAAACAAAAGTATTTACATGGGTTCGAGAAGGTGGCGATGTATCAGGCATTGAACAGACCTTCACTGACTACCGACCGCAAGAAGACATTATGTCTTCCGACCACAGTTCTTCCCCTTCACCACCAGGATCAGGACACCATCCATCCCCACCTCCACCACTGCCTGATTCACAGCCGAAAGTAGATATACCACCTCCTCAACCACAAAAACCCCCGACCACTAAACCACCCCTTCAGACACACGCACCTTCGACTTCTATTCCACCTTCCACTTCTGCAGGCCCTCAAGACAAGCCAACAGAACAGCAACAGGAGACCACAGAACCGACCTCTACTGCTGCGGGTACTCAGGAGCACGATGCTGACAAACAAAAGAAACAAACAGACCAGCATCGACCATCCAGGCTATGGATAAGTTTAAAAGATGCAAGTTCGTTGACCGACACAAAGGTCGGCCAACTACTAAACACCCTAGAAAAAGAAGCAAAGAAGAGGACACAAACAATAAAGAAAGAATTCAGGGATAAGGAGGCTGAACAGGTCAAGTTTCTCGGCAAGTGTAGGTCTCTTGTACAGACTGTTACCCAAGGACCTGTCGAAGCTGCTACCGACCGACCGCTGGAAATAGCATATCAGCTGTTTGAAGGTTTGGTGTCGACCATACAGACCCACCTCCAAGAGACTAAGGCCGGGCAAAAAGAAGAAACTGCCCGACTGCTCCTGACTCAGCACACAGCATTCTCGGAGGCTCACAAACTTCTACAAGACCACATGGAGGAATCCATTGTAACTGAGGAAGTACTCCGAGATTGGCCTACTCATTATGGGCAGGTCTATACTCAGACGAGGCAGACAAGAAAAGGCATTCAGGCCTTGGAAAGAAGGAAGTCGACTGAGACAGAACTAAGGCAGACCATCGAAGAACAAATAGTGCTGGAAAACACTAAGCTGCAGAAGTTGGAACGTGAGGCACACCAGTGGGTTCAGCAAGCCCTTCCCAACTTGGAGAAATTCGACAACATCTGTCCGCAGATGAAGAGACTCCTTGATGCTGCGGACGAACACAATCAGCTGCTGGGCCCCAACATGGAAAATATTGCATAAATGACAATGGCAGAGAAGATGTCGGTACTCTCAAATCTTACTACTCTGACCATCGACATTCAGAAAGCTTTGCAGACATGGACAGACTTTCAACATCAGCTTACCATCACAGCACCAACAATAGTCGAAGTCTGTGTGCAGAAAATACCAACTATTCGCCTGCACAGCCCACCTCAGTAGCAGTCTCCCTTTGCAATCTATTTTTGTACTTCTAATCTATTTTTTTACCTCCCTCTTTCTTCGGGACGAAGAAATGTTTTGTTTGTGGGGGAGATGTAGAAGGAGCAAGTCGACATAAGTCGACTTGAACGAAGACCGACTTAGTCGATCAGCCGACTAAGTCGAGAGACCGACTACGTCGGTCGGCTGAGTAAACACAGTAGTTAGTCTGTTAACTAATAGTCGTGTCGGTTCGGTGAACCGACAGGTAGTTATGATTGTAACTGTTTGTAACCTGTATATATTAGGCTATTGAGCCACACAAGAATGAAGTTCAGTTCTTGGCTCTGTATGATCTATTGAGAATAATATAATCTGTTCATCCTATCTGTTCTTGTCTCTTGTATCTGTGTATATTCTGTATATTTTTGTATGTATTATTGGTAACCTTATGTGATCTGTAAGATTACAACACTTGCCATATCCACTGTTTGACTCTGAGATATTTTCACTAATAGTCCTACCAATCTTTTTATACCAACTCGCATTGACTGATGTGGGATTCCTTAAGGCCCACCTTTCAACAAGTCTTTTCCCATTGACCTCAGCACTTTATCTGGGATATAGACTAGATTTCATTATTGAGTACCTGGAGGCTTGCATGCCTTAATGGCAATTTCTCTCGCTGACAATCATGGGAATTCATCAATGTCCCTTAATCATCAGATCTTGCAAGTGGCTCGACATCAACACATTTATTCGCACTTCGCAAGATGTACTTGGGTACCTTGGCACTCATTGACATCACTAGTGAGTTTCCTCGCATTGGTTAATGGCATTCGTCAATGGCGAGTAATCCAATGATTTCTCTTCATGCTTGACCTCGACACATTTATTTGCATGACTAGAATTGAACCACTGGGTTTTGTAGCGGGTGAAGACTATACATTATTTTACATGACTCCATCAGCAGTTGCAGAAACATGACTTCAGAACTATGAATATACCACAGTTCCACTTTCTGCCTTCCACATTTTCCATTATTTATCAACAGTAGTTTAGATTCCTCCACTTCACATTACAGTAGTTCCAGCAGTTACAGCTAGAGCAGCATTTACAGTTACATTTTTATCCAGCATCCGTGACATATTCTCCATGATTCAGTAGCAGCAGTTCTGATTCCTTTACTTCCCATGACCTAGTAGTTACCATCGCTATAGCAGTGACACATTCCACGATCCAGCGGCATCAGCTACATTCGTGTTGCATAGTTCATCTACTTTTTGTGTAAGTGGGGGTATGTTGTTTTCTAAACTTTAATCGTGTAATTCCTTACATGCTAGAAATGAATAATTTAGAAAATTCCCTAACCATTCTCCATTTCTTTCATATCCCATGCTAGGTTGCATGAGGACATGCAACCACATCAATTGGGGAGGGGGAACTATATTCAATACATACTCACTCCTATTATTCCATTCTTTTCACCACCATCACCCATTTTTCATCTCATTTACCATTCATGAGCATTTCTTTTCCAAGAAATCCTCTATTATACTTTGCTTCATACACATTGATATACATATTAGCATGATTCATAAAGAAAATGTTTTCTTCTGCACAATGATGCTTTCTATGCACATTAATAGCTTATCATTTTCAGTGAGTGTATGGTTAAATTATTATGCATCTAGAAAACAGATGACGAAATTAATGTTGTTAACACAAGAACCAACATTCTTTATATTCATGGTTGTCACACAAGAACCAACCACAAGGAAAATGTCAATTGTTACTCATGCATTTCACATCATGAAATGAATGTTGTTAACACAAGAACCAACATTCTTTATATTCATGGTTGTCACACAAAAACCAACCATAAGGAAATGCTAGTTGTTACTCATGTATTTCACACACCAACAATATTCATTTTTAAAAAGACATCATCAATAAAAGCCAAAGTTTAGATGCCAAAAGTTCTTGAGAAGAGCCATACACGGTTGCATGAGGACATGCAACAAGTTCAGTTGGGGAGTATGTTGGGATGTAGAAATGTCCCTTTTTCATCCACTTTATCTTCCACTATTCCTCACATTTCATTGTCCCATTAACCTTTTATCATACCATTTCTATACATATATGTGGGTTTCACCTTATTATTTCCACTTTATTTATTTTTAGTATTATACGTGAATTTATGATTAAATATTAGAAAATTAACATGTTTTTCACTAATATCTCAAAGTATGGATGAGCTTTGTAATGTGTCGGAATATGTGAAGGATTAATTCAAATAAAAGACTTCACGTATATCTCCTCCACCATTTCAAGGAGATAGTTATGCAAAGAATATTCTAAGGATAAAATCATGGAGATTTGGTTGAGAGACATGTGGAGAATTTGTGAAAGATATGTGGAGGATTTGAAGGGATCATATCTTGTAATAATAGGAAAGTAGTTTAGTGGTTGAGTGAATAGTGGATCTTTCATTATGAGATGGTTATCTTCTTTTCAAAGAAGTTCATGTATCAAAGGGAGTGCTCTCTCTTCATTTGAGGACGAGATATTATATTAGAATATTTTAGATCTTAGATTATCTTAGAGAATAGTAGATTGTAGAAGTTAGTCTTGACTTTGTAATATGGAGAAGGAAATTCTTATATTTTGTTCATAATCTTGGTTTGATGCTTTCATGATTTATGATTGATTCTTGTGATGTAAATTAAGATTGTTTTATTGTTGATGTGAGCTCACATGTGTTGTCTTGTTGCTCTTCATATGTTGTCTTTCTTTTATGCAATTTATTTTCAGCCGTGTGTTTCATCTTCCAGCATTAGATTAGAAATTGCTTGTTTCAGTTTAAGGGGGGTTAGATTAGATTAGTCTTAGTTTCATGGGGGGTTAGGTTAGCTTAATTTCACTTCAGTCTTGCATATACTTTGCAGGTGCTTTGTAAGACTACAAACCTCAGATTGACAAATTAAATGGCTGGGCAATTACTACAACGAAATTAAAACGACATTAATTTGGCCTAACAAGGAACACATCCCACAACCCTTTCAGAAAGGGCCCAACACTCACATTTGACCATGTGAGGAACCAATCCAACATAAATGTCAAAAATTCTCCGCACTTACATTCGACCATGCGAGGAACCAATCTAACCTACATGTTGAAAGGGATCTGCACTTACATTTGACCATGCAAGGAACCAATCCAACCTACATGTCGAAAGGGCTCTGCACTTACATCTGGCCACGCGAGGAACCAATCTAGCATACATGTTAGAAGGGCTCTCACCCCCAGGCTGAGGATTCCTGGTAATTGACCAGGTGCCTCCATTCTCCCAGAGAATGGTATACATCACTTATATCTGATCATGTAGGAACCAATCCTACAGTCACATCAGAATGGATCAACACTCATATCTGACATGGAAGAAACCAATCCTCTCACCATGATAGAATGGCTCAGCCATTACATCTGACCATCGAAGGAACCAATCCTCTTACCATGTCAGAATGGCTCATGGACTCATCACTTCCCTTTGGAGGGAACCTCAATCTGGAGAACACCAAGCTTCTCTATGAAGTACTCAAACTTTATCCTAGCCAACGGCTTTGTCAACATATCAACTATATGTTTGTCCATCGCAACATACTAGAGATTCACTGCTCCCCTTTGCACCATATCCCTGATTTAGTGATACTTGATCTCGATATCCTTTGACTTGTCATGAAACATTGGGTTCTCCGACAACTTCACGCAACTTTGGTTGTCATAATGTATACAAGTAGCATCCATCTGGAGATCAAATAAATCAGATAATAGCTTCCTCAGCCATACTTCCTCACAACTAGCTGAACAAGCTACGACATAATCTGCTTCAGTTTTACTTAGTGCTACACAGGATTGCTTCATGCTAAACCAAGAGATCACACCTGATCCCATACTGAAGCAACATCCTGAAGTTCTCTTACTATCGTAACCCTCCAGGATAATATTCTGATTCGCCTCATACTTGAGTCCATAATCAATTGTACCCCTCAGGTACCTCAGAATATGGTTTGCATCAATCAAGTGAACATGTCTCGGATCTGTCAGAAACTAGCTCAAGGTGTTCACAGGAAAGCAAATATCTGGTCTCGTGTTCATCAAGTACATCAAGGACCCAATCATTTGATGATACATCGTAGCATCAACCACTTTTGATGAAGCATCAGTCAACAACTTCAAGTTAGATGCCATAGGTATGCTCATGGCCATGCAGTCCATCATCCCGAACCTCTTCGGGATCTCTACTACATACTTCCCTTATCCGAGGGAGATTCCATCCACATTCTGCCACACCTACATGCCTAGGAAATATTGCATCATACCCAAGTGCTTTATTTCAAACTTGGTAGCAAGCTTTCTCTTCGTATCAGCAATGAACCCATCCATACCTGTTACAAACAGATCATCTACATACAGTAGGAGCATCACTGGGTTTCCATCTTCAACCTTGTAGTAAAGGTTCAAATCTGCTTTACTTTTGGTAAATCCCAAATTGGATAGAAAGTTGTCAATTCTGCCGTACCATGTCCTGGGTGCCTGTTTCAAACCATATAGGGATTTCTTCAATCTACACACATGAGACTCCCTGTCATGTGTCTCAAAACCGAATGGTTTCTCTACATACACTTCCTCTTCCACTACACAATTCAAGCAAGTAGTCTTGACATCCATTTGGTGTATCTTCCATTTCATTACTTCAGCCAGAGCAAGTATTGATCTGATGGAAGTGTATCTGGCTACAGGTGAAAAGGTTTCTTCATAATCTATTCCTTCTTTCTATGAGAAACCACGAGCCACGAATCTTGCTTTATATTTCTCTATTCTACCATCTGCAGCATGATTGATCTTCTAGATCCATTTGGAAGTTACAACCAACTTCCCTTCTGGTCTTGGGACAACATCCCAAACATCGTTCTTAATGATCGATTGATACTCTTCGATCATAGAATCCTTCCATTCTTTTCATTCTACCACTTCTTCATAATTGGAAGGCTCTTTATTGATAAAGTCACATATTAAAGCTACATACCCAGAGCAGGATCTGGTTCTCTTTCTTTCTTATTGATTCTCTTCTAGAGCCCCATATCTTTTCACACCTTGGATAGCTTCTTGTAACCAAGCAGGTTTCCTCTTGTGAGGATTCTTCTCTTGAGGTGTATCTATAGGTTCTTGAGGTTCTTCAAATTCTCAATCTTCTTCTTGAGTTTCTTCGTTCATGGTTGTATCATGAATTTTGGGTGCTTCTGCTTCTTCAGGATCTTCAGCAGGTCTCTTTCTGTATTTGTTGTGAGCTGAGTATTCGTCAAATGTTACATCCCTACTAATGTCGATCTTCTTGAATCCTAGGAAGTATATTCTATAAGCCTTTGAGATTTCAGAGTATCCCACAAATATACCCTTCTTTCCTGAAGGATCTAACTTTATCCTCTTTTCTTTCAGAATGTGTATGTACACTAGATAGCTGAATATTTTGATATGGCTGACTTTTGGTTTCTTGCTGGAAAAGACTTCTTCAAGTGTCTTGTTCTCGAGTACTCTGTGTAGAGTATGGTTCTGTACATACACCGCTATTCTAGTAGCTTCTGTCCATAGATGCATAGGAAGATCTTAATCATGAAGCATTGCTCTTGCAACGTCCATGATAGTTCTATTCTTCCTTTTTGCAACCCCATTCTGTTGTAGATTATATGGAGTGGATAACTCCCTCTTAATCCTTGAATATTTGCATAAGTCTTTGAATTAATTTGATGTGAATTCTCTGCCATTATCTGATTGAAAGGTATTGATCTTCTTTTCTGTGTGGTTCTCGATCAAGGCTTTGAATTCCTTGAACTTTCTAAAAACGTCCTCTTTGTTCTTCATGAAGTAAATCCATGTCTTTTTATAAAAGTCATCAATGAAAGAAACATAGTATACATACCCGCTTAGTGAACTTGACGACATTGGTCCACATACATTGGAGTGGATGATTTCCAATATTCCTTTTTCCTTTCTCTCACTACTTGGAAATGTCTTCTTTGTAATATTTCCTTTCGCACACCCTTTGTAGACTCCTTCATGTTTTTCTTGAATTTATGGAAGACCTTCAATATCTTTGCTTGCAAGTGGTAGTGCTATGTAGTGCACATGTTCAAGCCTTCTGTGCCAAAGTTCATTTGGATCTACTATGTCATGGACCAAAGCTTGTTCTAGATGGCCCTTCAATTTGTATAATCCTCCTTCTTGTTCTCCAATTACTATTGCATCGTCAATAGTCTTTCCTCTTGACCACATGAGGACTTGGCCATCTACAAATGAAACCCTCATGCCCTTTGCATCCAGTGCCGATATGGAGAGAATATTCTTTTTTAGTCCTGGTACAAATAAGACATCCTTCATTTTCATAGAATTTCCAAATTCTAGCTTGTAGGAGGATTCACCACTACCTTTTATGGGATATTGGTAGTCATCCCCAAGTTTCACCTTATGGGGTGAATTATGTTCGGATAGTTTCTCCAAATATTCCTTGAAACATGTCATGTGTTTAGAATCCCCACTATCAATAAACCAATATTTGCTTCCATGAGTGACAATTCCCGTGAGAGCGGAGATCAGAACATATTGTTCATCACTTGAAGAGTCTTCACTTTCTTGTTTTACTTTCTTCCTAGGAGGATCATCATCCTCCGTAGTGTTAGCATGATGTCTTCTTTTGGAGTTATTATTCTTCTTGGATCTATTCTTATTCATGGGACAATTTCTAGCAAAGTGTCATGTTTCATCACATGTATAACATTTGAGTTTGGATGTATTTTCTGATGAGAATGCTTACCTTGGGGATGATGAGTTTCCCTTCTTCCTTTCTTGGAGTGTACCATGAGAGCTTGATCTTCACTTCTCATCTTTTCTTCTCGAGCTGCTATTCGAGCTTCTTCGTGAGAACATTATTCCCACAGTCTACTAAACTTGACTAATTTATTCCTAGCATAGATTCCTTGGATGAAAGAATCCCATGACCTAGGGAGACCATTCAAGGTTGTCATCACAATTTATACATTCTCCACTTATTCATCTACTGCTTCCAGTTGTTCTTTGATCTGGGAGACCCTTGTGAAGTATGACTGGATGGTCTCCTCATTCTGGATCTTTACATTCTTCAACTGGTTCCTTAGAGTCACCTTTTGGTTGATGTTTTTCCCTTCAAACAGTTTGGTTAGGGCATCAAACATATATTTAGGTGTCTTGAGGGAGGACACCTGTGGTATGAGGTGATCCTTGATTGAATCAGCAATAATCCTCTTTTCCATAACCAACTTCTTCTTATGTAAGGACTTAGCCTCATCTCCCTCTGGAATTGGAACCTCCTCATGGATGTAGGAGTCCAACTCATTTTCTTCCAGAACCAAGGAGATCCTATACTTCCAGGCTCGGAAGTTATCAGTTACCTCAAGATTTTTATCAATATTGGTATGATGAGACATCTTAACTAAGAACCTCAAATGGAAATACAAAAGATTTATATCTTACCAGGTCAAGATGTCGAATCTGGATTAGGAGCTGAAATTCTGCAGTGCTGGTTCAGGAGCAGATTAGGGTTTTGCTTTTCCAGAGTTCTGTCCAACCAAATGCTTTGATATTGATCTCTAAACTTTGATTTTTGGGAGGATATCAATCCAGGCCTGGGCTCACTGAAAACTTCCACTTTTGTGAAAAGCCCTAATTTTCGGCAGCAATGTCAGGTCCAAAACTGAAAAAACTCAGAATTGGATTCTGCTTAGACAGAAAGATGCGCCCTAGGGAGGAGAGTTAATCCAACCTTCTTTTGCTGAAAATCTATGGAGAGAGATCGACAAAGTAGGAAGCCCTAGTTCCTGCAGCTACACAGTGTCTTCTTCTCAGGTTAGCTCTGATACCATGTTAGACTTTTAACATTAAGCTAGCTTTATATTAGGATCTTTAACTGAGAGAATAATAAGCACATCAATCAAACACAAGAGACAATGACCACAGTGTTTTTACTTAGAGAAACCATAAATGGAGAAAACCCTGCAACTTCCTCAGATATAGAATCAACACCAAAAGTAAAACCCAAAACAGTAAGATGATCTCCCGACAGTAGTAACCTTCTTTCTTCCTAGCCCCAGTGTCTTCTTCTTCCTTAGTTATGCGCTACAACTGAGTGTGAGTGAGTGTGTGATAAATAGAGAGGCTAGCTCTCTATTTATACCAATTCCCAACTTGACTAAACCCTACTAAGGTCAACTTCACTAGGTGAGTCTAACAACCCTAGTGCCCCAAAACTGTGGGGACTTTAACCCTTGAACAATAGGAGGGTTACCCACATTGACTTGACACGACTTAATTACATTATAGAAACTCCCGATCAAAACATCAGGGCATGAAATGACTCAATTACATTACAGACACATCCCGGAATAAACATCGGGGTACAATACATAAGAAATACAAGTGAATACATTCCAAAGTTACAATTACATCAACAAAAATTATATTGTGTGTATCATATTAATGCATTGATTGTTCAGTAATGAAAATGTCATAGAGTGCACAATAATCCTTCTCCCCCAAACTAAATGTGAAGCATGTCCTCATGCATCATTTCCTGATAATATAGCTGGAGCATAATGTATGATGCAATTTGCAGCCATAAAAGATTTGTAGTGCCCACATGCATAAAAAATTCCCAAATCTGGATAGAACAGCCTTCAAGCAATAATATGACCATAAAATTATGAAGCAAAATACCATGTTCTCGTGTATGATTGAGTGAAAAGGAAACCATGAGGTCCATGATGATCCATATGTAGGGTATTAGAGTAATCTCAGCTTAATCTTTGTTCACAATAGCATCTTCTGTTGTAGGTTCTTGTGGCCACCTTGTCATTTTTTTCAATTTCCTTAGCATGTGTATCTGCTGCTTTATTTATTCTCATTGTTGGTTTTTATGTGGCAGTAGCAAGGATTCTTTTCTTACTGCTGGTTCTTGTGAGGCAGTAGCAAGACTTCTTAATATTGGTTCTTATGTGACAACAATAAGGTATCCTTTTATTATTTTCATGCTGGGATAGTTGGGTTGGTGAGATGTTGGGTAGGACTTTGAAGTGGATGTGCATGAATTGGAATGTGAAGTGTTAAAATTGAGTGGGCGAGGAAAATGCTATATGGAAGATAGAAATGGATAATGCTTAGTGGTTCTCCATGACATTTCCCTAAATCTTTAATAAATTGAAAACTCATGCTATTTCACCTCAAGTGTTACCTCCATGGAAGCCTTGGTTGGCATGAATGGATTGGTGTATGCTGGAGCTATGTAGGCTGATCTGCTACTGAGACAGATGTATATGAGACATGAAATTGAATGAGGTTGAATCTGATCTAAAATGATGTTTTGTTGGTTTCTTGTAAGACTAATTGCTAAGACAATTGATGAGGGTGAATTCTACCACAAAAGCAGAAAGCTCCTTCCCTTATTCTGAAAATAAACTGCTAGAATGAAAATGGAAAGGAATTGAAAAAATATTGAAACAAATTATGCTGCAAGTCACTGTTGAAACCATTAGATCACATAATATTCAATTGCTACAAACAGAGGTACAATTCTTACCATGTGAATGAATGTGCTGAAGTCAAGCAGGGAAAGAAATCATTGGATTACCGGCCATTAATGTATGGCGTTAACCAATGTGAAGCAACTCACCTTTGATGACAGTGAGCTTTAAAGTACCTTAGTGCATCTTGATAGGTAGGAATGGATGTGTTGGAGTGGAGTCACCTGCAATATTTCTTAATCAAGAGGCATTGATGAATCCCCATGATTAACAACAAGTAAACCTGCCATTGATTCATGCAGATACGAGGCACTATAAAACTGTAATCTCGATCCCAGATGATGTGTCAGAGTCAATGGGAAAAGACCATTGGAAGGTGGACCTTAATGAATTCCACATCATCCAATACGAGTACAAAATAAATGATTGTGAAGAATCATAGTGAAAAATAGAACCAACATGAAACTCATAAGTAGAAAGCATATGTGAAGTCGTGATGGAAAATAAAAACGTTAAGGTTGACTACATAAGCATTGGAAAATGGGACTTTGACATGAGTGGATTTTTAGGGTTTTGAAATGAGGAGGGTGAATGAATCTACCATAGTGCAATTGGATTCTTGAGAGGTTTCTTTTTGGCAACAATTGGTATGACAAGTGTGATGAACTTAATGTCATCTTAAAAGGATTCTTGGAATGTAGCAATGGGACTTGACTTATGGAAAATTGGTATCTATATGGTTTTCACATTAATCTCTCCATTTTTTATGTGCTCAATCCATTTGCAAATTGAGAAAAAGTCTTCAAGAGTCACCCGTGCATGTATTGACCTTTTTCTTCCAAGGACCTACAAAAACCTAGCACTTGCCTGCAATAAAACATGAGATGATGGAATAATAGAATTGATTGGTCTCTCTTCACCCAAAAATTATGAAAATAAAAGAACAAGCACTTACTTATAAAAAAAATCCAAATAAAAATGAACAAAGCAAAATGCATTTTATACCTGTTGGAGAGCAATGTCCATCTAGACTCACCAACAGTATTCTGATCATAGCTTCTTCGTTCCTTATCCAATTTGAGTGATTCCAAAGCCAAATGAAATGAAATTCATAGGTATATTTTCCTTAGAAACAAGTTTTTAAAATTCTATGTAATGATATTCCAGATCACTCAATAACAGCCTGCATGATAAGGTGTTTTTTCAAATTTTTGGACTAGACCAACAATCACGGTTTTAGGATTAACTTTTTCGTTTAATAATGGATTGATGTGATTCCAATTGGAGATTAAAGTAGATTCATGTAGGTATCTCCATTAGAAATCTTCAAAAAAAATTGTTTAAGGCCTGAAAACGGCCCCAAATCTCCAAAAAACATCGTTTAAGGCCTCAAAACGGCCCCGAAAGTTTAGGACTCAAAAAACTGTAGAAAAATAACTAGGAAACTGCCACAATGGAAAAAAAATTTGAGCTAGTGGAATAGGTGGGTGGCCACCGATCTCCATCTGGATCAATCCTCCCTCCTTAGGAAGCAATGGTCTCCATTGCGTCAAATCCCGTATCATATCTCGAACTGTGTGTTGAGTTGATCTCCTGGTGCGACATTTGTTGAAGTGAAGAGGCTGCTTTTCTTTGGCATCCCGAGAGGGCTGTAATTTTTGTCTGGATGATTTGTTTCTAGATGAGCACCTTGAATGCATGGCCTTGCATTGTAGAGGTACTTGGATAGATGAGGAAACAATGGCTCTATCTTCTTCTTGTGTCTGATGAGCAGAGACACCCTGTGCAGAGGGTGTGGAGGTCTTTGTGATCTTATGTTCTCCTTCAGACGCAATTGTGAAGAGGAATAATTTTCTAGTGTGGGAGCTTATCTTCCTACCCTGCGAGACTGTAGCAGGTGCAACTGTCTCTGGGATCCAGTAGAGTTGTCCTCCCAAACTGACAATGACACTGCGAGGTCATGACTCATATACAGCATGACTCTTCCACATATATGGTTGTCCTAAAAGAAAATCACATACTTCAAGTGGGGCCACATCACACAGTACCTTGTCTTTGAAAGGCTTGATTCCATATGGTAGGAGGCATTGTTGAGTAATGTGGATACCTTTTCCTTGTCTTAGCCAACCGATGTTGTAAGGTTGCGGGTGTGGTGTTGTAGGAAGCTCCAATCTCTTGACGACTTCTGCTGAGATCAGGTTCTTTTGGCTATCGTTGTCAACAACAAAATGTAGAGGAATTCCCTTAACCCACATCTACAAGTGGAATAAGCGCTCCTCTGCCTCTGACTCTTCAAGATCCTCTAGTTGAATCTATGCGGTAGCAATAGTGGCAGTCGGGTCTGCGTCAATGATCTGCCCTCCCATTGTGTGCGGTTGTGGCATTGGGTTCAGAATCAGAATCAGGATTTGATTCTGAAGATTTGATCTCGGCCACTAATGACTTCTTTGAGTGACATTCATCAGTGTTGTGCCAAGGGATTTTATAAAATTCTCACCACTTACCAGTGTCCTTCTTTGTCTTTCTATCTCCCTTCTTTGCTTGTGGTGGGGATTGGTTGTCGTTTTCTTTTGCTGTGTTCTGCGGACCAGAGTTTCCCTTGCCTTGCTTCTGCAGTGGATTCCCAGTTCCAGAGTCTTGCTTGTTATTTTGTCAAAATTTCTCCTCGATTTTGACAGCATACCGATTGGCAGATCCAAGTGAAGAGATGTCAAGGAAGTCCATCTCAGTTCGGATGTACCGATGTAGACCACTATGATATTTCAGGATTAGGTGCCACTCGAAGTATTTGATACTTATCTTTGTCTGCAAGGTATTAAATTTGTTGTTGTACGCCGACACCTTCTAGTCCCTTTCTTAAAGAAGAATGGTCCATTTTGTGTACTAGTCATCATAGTTTCCCACAGGGTAACACTGTTCCCTGACGGCATCTATGAAAGAGGCCCAAGTGGGATTTTTTTCAAACATTCTAGACTCTTCTGATGAGTTTTGCTCACAATAAGTACCCCACCAATTTTGGACATGGGGGACTGCCTTAAGGAGCGCAAAGGTGATCTTTTCTTTGTCGAAAAAATTGTGGATAGAGAAATACCCTTCTAGAACATTCAACCAATTATCCAGGGCATCTGCATCAATATTTCCTTCAAATAAAGGAATATCAAAGTTAACTTGTACCTTAAAGGGATTTACATCCCCGAACCGGCTGCTTGTTGAAGATGCACTTATTGCGGCCGACATTCGTAGAAGGATTTGGGTGAAACTATCCATCATCTCGTTCCTCTGTCACTCGAGGGCTTCCTCGAGCAATGACTTGATAGGATCTCCTGCTCCGTCATCTCTCTTTTCTTCCGCCATGGGCGGTCCTTTGGGACGGCGAGAATGATTAAGTGAAACTAGTTCGAGACCAAACTCTCTATACTCAGACCTCGTCGGGGACATGCACCGAGAAACAATCAAAGAGCAGATTGCTCTGATACCACTGATCCAGATTTATGCGTGAACAAAATGAAAGAACATATACAGAATCATAATAACAAACATTTTTCAAAGATAACAAAGATACAATAAACACATATTCTATTAAATGGCAGAAATAGAACAGACTGTAATACAATTGCTAGAATGGTGGTAGATATCTCTGAGAAGAGATGTGGCTGCTATGCTCATTCGTGCTAAGCTAAATACAAAATGAGGCCAAAGGGGCCTATTTATAATAAGAATGAGGTGATAACCCCAAAATTCCAAAATGTAACCCTAGAAGATGAACTGTCATAAAGTTTGCGGCCCCAAGGTGGTAAGTTGAACAGTCAACTTCCCGGGGTCATAACTTTTGCATACGATCTTCGATTTGGGCATTCGATAACTCATTAGAAATGTCTATCTAAGATTTACAACTTTTGGTTGGCCAAATGCATTCCGATGGCAACCATTTGGCCCCGAATCTCCAAAAAATGTCGTTTAAGGCCTCAAAACAGCCCCGAACATTTAGGACTCGAAAAACCGCAGAAAAATAACTAGGAAATTGCCACAATGGACAATTGTTTTGAGACAGTGGAATAGGTGGGTGGCCACCGATCTCCATCTGTATCATCAATGGGGATCTACTTCAACCGTCTGGAATAAGGTATTATTTGAGGTCCCTAGTGTTAGATGTTTGGTTTCTCTTGCATATTGGGAAAGGATTGATTTCTCGTGTCTAGCTATCTATTGTGGTACACCCTAAGCCATAGGAAGTTTCTCTTCGTAACAGGTAGGTATGAATAAGATTGAGACATGGCGAGCATTTCCTTTAGTAATTTTTAGTTTCACTTGAAATTATAGGTTTAGGCTTGCGGTTATAGTTGTTTTTAGTTTTCAGATATGGCTAGGGATAGCTTACAGATTGAAAGGAGGTTGCTACAAGAGTGGTTCAACATATGGTTTAGCTCAGAGCGGCTTGAGGGTTTTAGAGGAATATTTCAAGCAACCAAATGGTCTGGGACTGGGTCTACGGGGTTCTTTACTACCTCTCTAGGATGATAGCATCCCTAATGGACCCAGCTGTTAGCACTATGTCTGAAAATTTTGAATTATGGGCTTCTAAGGTTTGAAAATGATCATATTTGATGAAATTTTATGGAAGTGCATTTCAAGTTATCGGGTTAGCAAGTTTTTCATTAGGAGCCATCAGATGGAGAGTGAATTGTGATCTATGGTGATAGATATTTATGAAGATTAAAATATGCAACAACGGAACAAGGGTAAAGTATGTTAAGCTTAGACAGTTCAGATTCATGACGAGGAATATTAACGATGGAAAGAGATTTCACGGAACATAGATGCGAGGTAATATCTGGTCTTTAGATTTGCGGAGTCAGTTAAAGGGGAGAAGTGTTGGAGGGTTGATATCGATGAAAAGCAATATTGATGGCCCTAAATGATTCCACTCAATAAACATGCGCAAATGGATAAACTTATTTCAAATCATGGAATGTGTTAAAAGGAGAAAGGATCGTACAACAGAGATAAATGCGGAGATAGATTTGCAGTCGTAGTCGATTCCATGATCTGAACTAGCATGGATAAAGTTGAGATTTCAAATCGCAAAAAGTGGTAGCAATTACAAAGGTCAACGGTCATGACACAAGGTTGGGGTTTATTGATGGACTTGGTAAATTCCGCAATCTGAAGATGCCCAATCGATTGAATGAGGGAATATTGATGAAGTGTTAAGGTCTTCAAAGTTGAATGGTCCTGATGAAGGTAGTTTACTGGTCAATGGTCGATATTGATTCTCCCAAATCAAGCTGTGTAGGTGGTTATTGTTGGAATTTGGTGTGAATATGCTACGTACAAAATGCTCAGATTGCAAAGGAAAGGATCCACATGGAGTTGAAAAGGTTTGTTATTTCTGAGTTGTGGAGCTGACGATAACCCGACTGAATGTATGAAGCACCAGCATGGAAAAAATTGAAATACTGCGTGAATGGAAAAGGTATCCATTCTCGAACCCCCTGAGTATTTCTAAAATGGTGAAGAGGGGAGGCCATGTACATGTGTATGATGGATATGAGATGGGTTCAAATCGATGGTCTAGAATCTTTTCAACCAGGTAAAGTTTGGATCTTGGTCAGGTTTGGTATAGAAAGGATGTCCTCACTTACGATCTGACCAATAATAATATCGCTCGATGCCATTTGTGACATGCCTTAGGTGAAAATTATGTCCACGGCATCACCAGTTCTCCCAACTCCATAGATCCATCATGAGGCTTACATAAGAAGTAGCGGGAGATCATGAAACTTGGATATTTAAAGTGGCAACTCTAGCCTCTACACGAATCAAAGGGATGCGACTAGCCAAAAGCGTTCTGAATACCACCGTCAGTGTAAGTGAAAGGGAAAATAATGTCAGGTCCAAATTCCATGATCCATATGGACATCAATGCAACATCAAAGGATTTGGCACGATTGGATTCTCAGCGCAAAATCGAAATCCCCACCCATGTGTCCACTCATTTTGCGATTATGATGACAAACTAAGGAGTGTACAATAATGCTGACTAGTCATATTGGTGTCCATCTTCATCACCCTATATAAACGCCACCCTCCATAGCCGTTGAAGAGCAAGAGATGAGTGAACGCTAAGGAGAAAATTCAGAGCATTAATTTTCATAAGGTCTTGATTTTTCTAGCAAAGTGCAATGGTTTTTTGGTTTGAGAAGCTATTCTATCGGGGAGTGTTGATGGTCGGAGAACATGCCTTTACATTCCTCTATAGCCCTAGTTTTTTATCCAGGGAAGCACTAGCCATCAGGGAATAAACGTAAAGAACTTTGGGAGATTCACCAGTTTTCAGATAGCCATACCTTCAGCTGCGCGGTCACTACTTCCAAATCCCTAGTACACCGTGATAGTGGTTATCTTTTTTCTATTGGGGTGGATTCTCGTACTGTAGTAGTGGGGGTCCAAAGTCTTCATCATAGATTTCATGCACTCCAACTGCCAATTTATGAGGTGGCGAGGAGGTCGAAGACGCACCCCATTGTGTTTCCCATAGGAGGACCCTTCTCATGGAAGGAGAGGAGTATAAGAATGACAAGCCAATTCAAAATCTTATCACCACCAAGGGTGATGCGGCCTTGTTTCAAGTCCCCTCGAATAGCAGTGTTACCAGGGGAGGGGTAAGCAGTGAAGACGGCTAAGCATAGAAGGGACACAAACCTTCTTTCCAGCCATAGGCCCATGCAAAAAGGTGCATTTTAGCATAGAACAGATGCAAAAAGGGGAGAGAGAAGAACATGTCAGAATCCAAGTCGATGGTAAATCAAGTCAGCGACAAGCCACCAACGAGAAATATAAGCTGTCATTTTTAGACCAATATACCTGAATGAAGGAATTTCTACGCTTCCATTAAAATGATCAAGCGCAACCACTCCATAATGCTGTTTAAAGACATGTAAATCATGGAAAAAGTGCCACATTCCTATCAGGTAACATTTTGATAGTGATTGTAAACAACCTCTATCCCTATTTTGGGGTGATCCTCGAGGGTAAGAGCGCTATAAAACACCTCCTTCATAAGGAGGAAAGGGGTTGGAACCTGAGAGACTTTGGAAGTTATATGTTCTCAAGTGTTTTCTAATAAAATTACTGAGCCGAATTAGTTGGTATTATTTTGAGAGATTCATGTGTTGTTCCATGTTATAGTCTGTGCTTTCTTTCCCATGTGAATGTTTTCCTATTTATCTGTCCATTATTATTTTTTTCACTTTTGGAATGAGTGTATAACAATTTTACAATTCATACCCATATGCTCTAGCTTTTCTTTTCATATGTCCACAAATCATTTCTTCTAAAATTAATACAGAATTCATTTCGTAATGCTCCGTGTTAATGGTTTGTTCATGTTCTTCATTTACCACCAGGCAATCAATATTTTATTGTGAATGAATGGCTACCTTGCCTTTGTGTTAAAATATGCATGCATAAATTTCTATATAAATATTTACATATTAACTCAATTTCCCAATGATCTCTTCATGGTTATCATACCAAACTTTATAAAAGACAAATGTGTTCTATTCAGAAATCTGACCTTCTGATTGTTTTTTGATCGAATATATTGAAGTATGAAACTTTGTAAATATTGAGAGATCCCTCTGTGATTGTATTAGGTTAGAAATATATTCTAAAGTGGTTTTTGTTGTTACCTAGGGGATATCCCTTCACAACCTTGGGTCATTTTCTAGTGCTAACAGAAGCTAGACAAGAAGGGACATAAATGTATTTTTGTCCACTATTCTAAAGACACAAAAGCATACAAGTTGTATGATATTGTCTCAAGGAAAGTGATAATAAATCGATATGTTCAATTTGTCGAGAATGAATCATGGGATGGAATTGTTGACACAAATGTCAAGATTGTGTCGAATGTCGACAATGATGACATGGCAGAGGAAGTGGTTCAAACACCACATGTAAACCAGCCAGTTGCAGCACCATCGACTCCCATGACACCATGACATGGTTCAGTAAAAAGACCATCGACACAAGTGGCAGATCAAGCTACACCGATAAGCACACCAATATGAAAAAAAACTCCATCAAGAATTTTGTCGAGGTTGACATCGACAGAACCGGTGAAGACAAGAAGTTTGTGTGAAATATATGAAGCTTGTACACCAAATTCATTCTCTCTCTTTGCATTATTTTCTCCTATATATGATCCACTAACATTTGAAGAAGTTGTTGAATAAGAAGTATGGGCACAAGCCATGGATGAATCAATAGAATGCATTGAGAAGTATTAAACATGGGAGTCAGTAGATGTACCAAAAAATAAATATGTAATCAGTGTCAAATGGATTTATAAGACCAAGAAAGATGTTGATGTGAATGTGTAGAAGCACAAAGAAAGGATGGTAGCCAGAGGCTTAACATAGTAGCCTGGCATAGATTTCAATGAAACGTTTGCACTTGTTGTATGCATGGATACAGTCAAAACAGTATTTTCCATTGTTGCACAAAACAAATGGCTTGTTTATCAAATGGATGTTAAGTCAGCATTTTTGAATGGATATCTAGAAGAGGAACTATATGTGGAACAAACACAAGGCTATGAATTTCCAGGTCAAGAGCATAAAGTTTACAAGCTGAAAAAGGAACTCTATGGTTTGAAAGAAGCTCCTAGAGCTTGGTACAATTGGACTGATTCATATCTCACTGAAAATGGATTTCATAGAAGTGAAAGTGGATCGAAATTGTACACCTTGAAATTTGATGAGAAAGGTAAGATGTTAATTTTAATCCTATATGTAGATGATTTAATATTTACTGGTGACTTTGGTATAGAAAAATTTAAAGAAGTCATGGAAAGTGAATTTGAAATGACTGAACTAGGGGTTATGAAGTTTTTTGTGGGCATTGCAATTCAACAATGTGAAAGTGGTATATTTATGTCACAGTCTAGATATGCAAGTGAAGTTTTGAAAATATTTAACATGTATAATTGCAAGACAACCCCAACACCAGTAATAACATTTTTAAAATTGAGCAAGGATGATGAAGGATCAACTGTATTTGGAAGCCTTATGTATTTGATAGTGACAAGACAAGACATCATGTATGGAGTAAGTGAGATCTCAAGGTTCATGGAGTCACCAAAAGACTCACATTGGCAAGCAGGTAAAAGAATTATTAGGTATGTAAGTGGCACAAAAGACCTTGGTATTATGTATTCAACCTCTAAAAATTTTAAACTCACTGGCTACACTGACAGTGACAATGGAGGCGAAAAAGATGACAGCAAGAGCACATATAGGTACACATTTCATTTTGGTACAGGTGTTGTTTCATGAGATTCAAAGAAACAACCCATAGTAACCATGTCTTCAGTAGAAGCAGAGTATGTTGTAGCGACAAGCGCTGCATGTCAAGCTTTCCGGATGAGGAGAGTGTTAAAACACTTGTCACAGAACCATCAAGAGCCTACAACCATCTTCTGCAACAACAATTCAGCCATTGAATTATCAAATAATCATTTGTTCCACAAGAGAACCAAGCCAATTGAAATAAGGTTTCATTTGATAAGAGATTTGGTGAAGAACAAGGAAATTTGTTTGGATTTTTGTAGGTCTGAAGGTCAATGTGCAGACATATTTACAAAACCATGGGAAAAGGACACATTCCATTATCTACGTAGTTATCTTGGAATGACAAGTTCTTCACAGTGAAATTTGTCATGCATAGAACATGTTTAAGCTCTAAAACATTTTGTAAATTTTGTTTTAAAAAAATCCCCATTTTCTCATAATTAAGGGGGAGTGTTGAAAATATTAATTACTTGCATATCTGTATCAGAGCTCTGCCAAATCTATTAGAGTCCGTATCAGTTCAGATCTTGTCGGTCAGTCGGACAAGAGTGAAGAGTCCATGATTCAGAAATATAAACCAGTCAAATTAAATTCTGAAGCTAAGTTTGTAGGTAGATAGTTATTACAGCCATTAATGGGAAGTCTGTAGATTCATGTAGAAGCAATTTCCAGGTTTCCTATTAATATAAGAAGAAGATTGTAAATCAAGTTAGACACAAGAGACAACAGAACTCTAGGTGAGAAAAGAGAGAAAGAGAAAACTGTGAGTAGAGAGTGAAGTTGAATCTCAAGCTTCTGTGTGTGTGATTCTATCAAAGAGCCAAATCTCAGTAAAAGGATCAGTCGATGAGCCGACATGTTTAGATCGACAAGTTTGTAATACCTTTGTTATTTGTCGACAAGTTATTTATATGAAATAGTTTATGGTTGAATGCATGTTTATTTAGCCGCACATTATTTCCAAATTTACTTGTATAAATGTTGTTTACAACTACGGTTGAGTGAAATATCAAAGAATCCATAAATTTCTCACCCAGTGAAAGTTCTAGGTTTTACAGCAGAGTGGTCGACTCAAGTATTCCTAAATGTTTGGTTATATGTTTTTATAGTTCTGTTGAATTATTATTGTGTCAGTTTTTACTTCATCTTACTCATAGGTGAAAAACATTTGTAATTTCTTAAGTCTTTTAGACTAAGAAACATACTTTGTAAAATCCGACTAAAACCAGACTAGAGCAAGTGAGTCCAAGGAAAAAGGTTGAGTAAAATCGACAAGTTGTTGAAGAGGTCAAACCAACAAGTGGTTGAAGTAAAACCTGTTGGTAAAAACCAATAAGTAAGAACTTGTAAAGGAAAAATAGTCGAGTCTAAAAGGCCAACCAAAGTGGTATACTTGTCTAGTCAGTTTCACCCGACAAGTAAAAAGAAAAAGAGGTCAGCGTGAAATTTTTAATAATTGAGCGATAAACTCAAGTTTAGTTAACTTGGTTTTGGCTAACAAGAAGAAAGGAGGGAACCTACAGTAAGATCAAACACTTTAGGTGACTTAAATCCTGAAATAAGAACTCTCTAGTGCAGATGCAATCATAAATGGGCTTTGTGCTTGTATTCTAGACATACAGTGTGCCTTGCAAAGGAAAATTAATGGGATTATACCACTCACCCTGACCCCTATTTTGAGAAACTTCGTTGAATTCTTTAGGGGAGAATGGTTTGAAGAGTTCTTGGATTTTCAGAACTACAATGAGAAAAATGGCACATAGGTAGACTTCGATGATAAAAAAAATCGTGAGTTGTCGATGTGGACCTCCAAGACCACGATGATAACATAGGTGAAAAATAAACATGACATTACATCTAAACCCTGAACTTCACTAGCTTTAAATATACATTGTGATTAAAATTGTGACCTGATCTAACATTGCTATCTACTAGATATTAAACTAACTGAAACTAGTATGCCAAATAGTCCTCCATGCTTTTAATGCTTTAGAAAAATGAACTAAGATAAATCATTTGGATGAAAAAACATGTTTTCGGTTTACTGGGCTATACATAATAGGTTGTCAGGGATAATTCCAATATAATAGTGACACTTCAAGACAGTAACCACAATATCTGATGAAAGGAAAAATTGAGGAAAATACCTTGATTTCAAGTTAGAGATGTTGCAAACCATAGTAAAAAAACAAAAAGTTGTAAATATGGAGCAGTAAGGATTTAAAGACAATTTTCTCGGAATCAATATAAATTACTAAATTACAAAAAAACACTGCATTGGATATTAAATTGTTCAAATCAAGCATCCTACTATGGGAACAATGGATTTTTGTATACAAAACACACTTTCTATTGTTCTTTTTAAGCATAAACAAACTGAAAAATAGTGTAATTTCCCATGTATCTTGAGATTTTAGAAAAATTGGGGTTCTTCGATGTCTGGATCTGGAAAATCAATTTAGCATGTAAACAACAATTGCACTATGAAGAGTTTTAGGGATTCCCCACCATGGTTTCAAAGTGTCAAATGTAGAGGGAAGATCCTTCTATAACGTTAAAACCTCGGCTAAATCAGAGAAAACTCGTAGAATCTGATAGATCTGAGTCAAACAGAAGCAATGCAGAGATCCTGCTCACAGCTCAAAATTTCACTGATGTTCTTGGAAATTAGCACTTGAGATGACAAAAAACACCATGAATGAAATTGTAGTACACATATTGCTAGTCAGCACAAGGATTGTTTCCTTTCAAGTTAGAGGCCAAAACATAAGGATACCCAACACCTTGAGCAAATGAAAGAAATACATCCACCTTTCCATCACAAAGACTTGGGCTGTGCATCTACTTTCATCAAGAAAATAGGGTAAGGCCCATGTAATTGATTTATGATTAACAAAACATTCTACAAAGAAGAAAGAGAAGTTAAATATTTTGGAACTAACCTGGTTAGCATATTATCCCACAACCTGATTTCTTCCAGTGACAGGGACTTCCTAAGGTTAGGTATAGGTCCTCTGAAATAATTTGACTAAATATAGACATGAGTAACCACACTCATCACAGAAAGAACCTTGATGGAGCCAGAATTATTAGGATGGAATTGATTACCAGTGCTATAACCTGAAGGTTGGCCAAGCTTGTGAAGAAATCAAACACAATTTGAGAATTAATATCACCATTTACCATTTACACTAGACATTCATTTGACAGTTTCCACACTCCATGTATAGAGGGCATTGATTTCCAGACTCCTTGCATACAGAGCATAGGTTGCAGGGTTGCAAAGATGTCAGGAAGGTCAGGGTGTCAGAGTCTGCAGTGACCAAAGGAACTAATGCCAGAGTTTTTGGAATATCTACAGCAGCTGGAATTTGGGCATATTCTTAACTATTTTATATAGTTTGTTGTTTTCAAATCGCCACATTTCATTGGTATTCACTGGGTTGAAGCCCATCAAACTCTATTTAAAGAGAATCTAATTTCTTGTTTATGATAGATTGGTTTTTAGTGAGTTTGGTTAATGAAAAGATTTGTTACTTGTGCACTGTAATAGAGGGTGTAGTTTGGAATTTATGTTTGTGAAAACATATCACACTCTATTTTTTTACTGTTTGGAATAAATATTATGATAGTGATTTCTTGAATTGATATTTGAGTTTTTTTTAAGCAATAGTTGATAATCATTGTTCAGTTTTCATAAATTCAAACAGAATTTTATTCTGTGAATCTGTATTTTCTAGGTGTGACTCCTCAATGAGCACTTAATTCCTTTTTTATAGATTCTTCAATTGGTATCAGAGCCAAGTTTGTGGTTGTTTGCAGAAGAAGAAGACAATGGCCCAAAATAACAGTTCAGTTTAGTACCAAATTCCTCTTTTCTGTGGGGAAAATTTTGACTATTAGAGTGTGAAGATGAGAACTTTGCTCATCTTACAAGATTTATGGATGCTTGTTTCTGTAGGGTACATAGAGAGCCAGCTGATCAAGCTGCTTATAATGCATTGTTAGTTGGTCAGAAGATAGAATTGAAGGAGAATAGGAAAAGGGATGCTAAGGCTCTGTTTATTCTTCAAACATGAGTCGATATTGCAATTTTTCCAAAGATTGTAGAATGTGAAAAGTCCCATGATGCTTGGGATACCTTGGAGAAGGTAAAGAAGGGATTTGTAAAGGTAAAAATTTTCAAACTTCAAATGCTGAGAAGATATTTTGAGTCTCTTTCTATGAAAGAAAAAGAAAGTGTTGAATGTTTTATTACTAGAGTTCAAAATATTGTTAATGCTATTCATGCTCATGGTGAAACTATTGAGGATAGAAGGACTGTAGAAAAAGTATTAAGAAGTCTTCCTAATAATTTTGATCATGTCATCATTGCTATAGAAGAATCAAGGGATTTAACAAAACTAACCCTTGTTGATCTGTTTGGAAGCATTCAAGTACATGAAGACAGGTTGAAAAAGAATCATGGAACTTTTGGATCAAGCTTTCCAAATCAATTTGAAGGTAGTAGATGATAAGAAGAAACAGTCATCCACTGTGAGAAATGACTTTTCTTCAACATCATTCAAAAGAGGTAGAGGCCGTGGAAGAGTCAGAGGTAGAGGAAGCAAAGTTAGAGGAAGAAGAAGTAGTTCTAGCAAAGGTAATTTTCATTGCACCTATTGTAATAAATATGGTCACCTTATAAGTCATTTATTTCAAAAGAAAAGAGATACCTCTCATTCAAATTTCAGCATGAAATAAGGTGAAAATTCTCAAACTTAGTTTCTCACATGTAACAAACTTGAAGATTGTGATGATTTTACATGGTATTTGGTTAGTGTTTGTTCAAGATACCTTGTTTGTTTCAAACTTAAGGCACAACTTGATTAGCATAGGGAAAATAAATTCTAACAATTACAAGACTATTTTTGAAGGAAAGTGTTTTAAGATGTTTTACAAGAATGCCCTTGTTGCTGAAGTTCCCATGACTGAAAATAGAATGTTTTGTTAAGAATGGAATCAAATGTAGTTTGTTTGAAGGACTTAGTCAATGATTCTTGGATTTCGCACAAAAGTTTTGGACACCTTAATTTTGGATCTCTATCCATTATGCAAAAGAAGAATTTAGTAAGAGGTTTTCATTCTTCCATAGAGTCCAATAATAAGATATGTGAAGGTTGTGCCATAGGGAAGCAACAAAGAGAAAGTTTTCCTAATTATCAATTTAGATCATATGAGCCATTGGTTGTAGTACATTCAGATATTTGTGTCCCTATGCAAACCTTGTCACTTGGAAACAACAAGTATTTTCTACTATTTGTTAGAATAATCAACCCATATTTTACCCACTTAGACATTAATTCCATTATTTTTGTCTTATTTGCCTAGTTCATGTGTCCCACCTTGTGCAAGTTGCTATTTGCCTATCCATAGAGGTCAAACTTTCCCTATTTGACTCATGTAGTGCATGGGAGAGATAAAGGAATCAATTCTGATTTATTCCTGGCCTCCTAGGCGCCCTTCTACTTTTTCTGCTTTATTGCCTGCTTTTTCAGTGTTTTAAGGCAAAAGGAAAAGCTAGACTAGGTGAGGTTGACTTGTTTTTTGTCCTACACATCCTCCTCTATTTTCTCCATGAAAAAGAATGTATGAGCTTCCATTCCACCACTCTTTATCTTTCCTATGCCTTTTTTCCAATTCGTGAGCTCCATGACAGATTTGGGATCAGCTTTTTACACCTATGGGGGGTTTGCTTATTTTTGGTAAGCCTGCTTTATGCTAGATTTGGATGCCTCCTCATGCATTCGATTTCTTGATGTATTCTATTTATTCAAAAACCTATGTTATTACAGGTTTGGCTATTGTACACTCAGTTAATACAATTTAGTGTTACAGCTCCATATTCAGTCTCTTTTGTGAGTGACTTTGCATGATCAATTGATAATTGTTGTGAGTAAAATTAATATATTGTTGGCATTAATTTCCACATGGTATCAGAGCCATTGTAGGTTTTTTCTCTCCTTAAAAAATTGTTTTGCAGGTTTGACATCAAAGACTGGGAGCCTTCTACTGACAGTCGGGACAGATTTTCTAGAGCTATGGATCAATCACATAAAACTATCTTGACTCCTTTCAATTTATTGGAATGGAAAGCAGAGATGTAGATACTATTGAGAGCGAAAGGCCTCTACAGGGTGACTATGGCAACAGAAGAAGAGCCCAATGCAGCTGCAGAGAAGATAAAATGGCACAACAGGAGGGATGAGACTTATGGCCTCCTGTGCCTGAGTATTTCCAGAGACCTCCTTTTCCATTTTGATGGATTGACATAACCAAATGGAGTATGGGAGAAGCTTGCTGATATTTTTGGAAAGACAGATGAGATGAGGGGACATCAAATCGAAAATGAGCTGATTTCTCTGAGTCCAACGAGCTTTGAATCCCTGCAGCTGTATTTCTCCAAGTTCAAAGCACTAGTTTTGCAGCTGAAACAGTGTGGTATTGAAAAGAAAGATGATCAACTCGTACTGGACATCCTCTTGAAGTTGGGCCCTGATTATTCAGTGTTTGTTTCGACCTTCTATGCCACAAAACTGACAGCTCGAGCCTGGAAGATGCCTAGCCTTGTAGATTTCATGGAATCTCTCACACAAGAACAGGACAAGCTGGTGATGATGGGCACCATCAAACCATCCAAAGATCAAGCTTTGATTGCTGGAGATTCAAGGGTGGATTCAAAAAGAAAAACGAAAGCTAAAAAGCCACTTGAGAAAAAGAGAGACAAGAAACAGTCTCCGGAGGATCAACAAGGTCCCAAGAAGAATAACTAGAAGAAGAAAAACAAAGGTGAAAGGAACAAGTGCGCATACTGCAATAAGGGCAATCACACTGAAAGCTCTTGTATGAAAAAGTAGATAGACATGCTGACCAATATCCTGGAGAAGAATGGCATCTCCCTTCCAGAAAGATCAAAGAAGAGAGAAGGAGGATCAAGTTCAGATGACAGAGAGAGAGTTCATGCTCTAGTTGCTGGCACATCAACCTCACCCAGTTTTATCATTGATTCTGGAGCTTCAAGACACATGGTTTCAACTAAGGAGGCCTTCTCCTCACTGGATATGTCGAAAGGACCATCTATTGTACTGGGAGATGACTCTCTCACTGAAAGTAAAGGCAAAGGAAGGATAGATCTTGATCATGGTAAGTTCAGCAATGTGTTGTATGTGCCTGGTCTCGCCTCCAACCTCCTGTCAGTGTACCAGATGACCCACACTGGGTCTCCTAAGAAGGTCATATACTCCCCCGATGAAGTTGAGGTCACAGAGATCTCAAGTGGTAGAGTCATTGCAAAAGGAGTTGCAAATCATGTTCAAAAGGTATACATGTTCTCACACTTCCTACCTTACTCAAACCCCTCTACTATTTTCATTCATGCTAATGAATCCAGCAAGCTTTGGCATGAAATATTTGGCCACCTAAACTACAAATATCTATCAGATCTTAGTGAAAAAGAGATGGTCATAGGGTTTCCCAAGATAAAATTTTCCAAAGGAGTCTGCCAAGGCTGTATCCTAGGAAAACACCCAGAGCACAAATTTGAGAGATCTAGTCATGAGAGAACCTCTGCACCCCTCGAGCTGATCCACAGTGAATTTTCTGGCCCATTCCCTCATATTTCCATGATTTAGGCCAAATATGCATTGACTTTTATTGATGACTTTTCCAGTTATTGCTGGGTTCACTTCCTGAAACACAAGTCTGAAGTTTTTGGCCTATTCAAAGTCTTTAAGGCTTTGGTTGAAAACCAGTCTAGAAGGAAAATCAAGGCCCTCATATCTGAAAATGGTGGTGAGTATGTCAAGTCTGAGTTTATTAATTATTGTGCAGATGCAGGTATTCAGATGCAGCATTCTATCCCTTACACA
>LPNX010502277.1:0-22059 GCA_001517045.1 Pseudotsuga menziesii
GGGTGGGGGGGGGGGGGGGGGGTATTAGTAAGAATTGGGGGGAATAGGGAGGGTGTTAGGGGTAGGGAGTGACCCATGGATGTGTAACATGAGTTTTTGTGAGATAGAAAGAGAGGGTTGGGGAATAGATCAGGGATTGGGGGATAAGTGTAGTTTGATGAGTTGGGGATCAAGAAAGAGTGGAGAGAGAGGTTTTAGGTGTTAGGAGTGAGAGAGAGGTGCTAAGGGGATGTATGTGTGTGAGAGAGAGGAAGAGAGAGAGATAGATAGAGATGAAGGTAGGTTTAGGAGTTTCGGTGGGGGGGCGCTAAGTGATTAGAGATAGAAAAATAGGGGGTGCTTAAGAGTTAGAGGTAGAGAGAAAGGGTTATGGGTTTAGGGGTGGGGACATACAGGTGTTAGTGGTAATGGGGCACATAGGCGTGTGTGTGAGAGAGAGATGAGGGGGGTTAAAGGTAGAGAGAGGAGGAGGGGGGATTAGTAAGAGTTAGGGGGAAGAGGGGAGTGGGGGGGAGGGGGTACATAAAATAATAAAAGTATTGGTATACTTGACAAAACAAGCATTCAATGTTGTTTTTCAAAACGCACATCCGTTTTGCATCAATAAAATGCACACGCGTTATTATTCAATAAAATGTGCGCTCGTGTTTCTTTAATATAATGAGCAAGTGTTATGTTTAAATTCAAAAATGTATTCCCTCGCGCTCGTGTTTCTTTAATATAATGAGCAAGTGTTATGTTTAAATTAAAAAATGTATTCCCTCCAAATGATAAGGTCGAGCCTCCACCCATGCTTTCATGGAATTCTTATACTTATGTGTATTTTTCGGACTTTGCTTCGGATTCAACATGCTTATGCCTTGGAGTATGATAAACCATGGCTAATTAAGCATTATACCCAAATTTTAAATATGATCATATTTAGTCGTTGGTTACAGTATGTTGCACACCTCCATTTTTTATGAAATTTTAGAAACATATATATATATATATATATATATATATATATATATATATATATTTATTGCAGATTCCAAATATGTAATATTTAACAAGAATACATATTTTTTTCTATTTTTTTCTTATTTATCTCCTGTCATCACTCCTCAACTAAAAAAAACACTTTTAGTGTTTCATCCATATCTCTTTCATTTCTCAACCATTTCGAAAAAATTTTGTATGTTTCACTAAAGAACACTGACCTTTACATGCTATAAAAAACCCATTTTCAAATAATTGTATTAAGACATTCAAACGCTCCACCCACAACTGACATACTGTTTTCAAGGTTTGATCACTTAGATAATTAAAAATAAAAATAAAAATATTATTTTTATTATTGGAAAAATTGTCGTGCACTAGTACTATATGTTCTCTATATGTATACCAGTTTTTGTAATTTTATTCCATCATTTAGTCACTCAAAGGCTGCACCCACAAGAACATATACCTTATCATTTTTCCCAAAAATAAAAAGTGCCCATTGAAAAATATCTAACTTTAGATAGTTAACAACATTTTCAATAGAAAAAATATATATATTTGGAAACGTCATTCAATTTCCTACATTTCGTCTTTTTACTCACCAGAAGATTCATTGTGTAAGTGTATCAAAATATCCATGTAAGTTGATGGATGTTTTTTTTTTTAGTTTTATATTACATCAACATGTTTAAAGAGACCCTCATCAACTTGCACACACCCACGTACGAGATAGAATTATAGGAACATAGTTTCTTCATCTTCCTCCATATTACACACAACACCTATAACCCGATTCCCTCTCACCTTTTTCAACGTATTATTCCCCTATACCTCCTCACCATATCATACAAAATGTAGAAATCATTATGACCACTCTCGACCACTTCTTTTTATAAGATGTCTTTGTAGCTCCCTTAATGCAAAGGTGGTACGGTCTGATCCGCCCCATTGGTCAAAAGTGATGAGGTAGGGGTCGTAGCCCATGAGAGTCACGACGTCTTTCTTATGTTTATGTATGGCGAGTCCATCCATATTGACCTCCCCTAAGTTGGCCATGTCGATGTACGTATTGTGATCCCACACGATCAAATCAGATCTCACAAAATCAACCATTGAAATGTGTGATAAGAACTCAAGTTGTTTTCGCTTCGCTCATGCGGAATATTACTATGATACTCAACATTTTTCCATTTTCTGAACAAAATATGAATGTTTCCTGGTAGCCATGATATGAACTATCACCATTAATGCTAAACACACAACTTAGCATTGCAATGCAGTGCCATCATTAATGCAAAATAAAAAAAGTTAAGGTCAGCGTGGGATCCAAATCCCAAGGGTGGATGTCAGCAAGTCGACGCCAATAAAAAAAGGAGATAAATATTTAATTTAAATTTACTTTAATACAAAATTTGTAAATTATGCCAAACAGGAGCACCTTATATACTCGACAGACTTTCTTTTGGGAGGGGAGCCTGTCCAATGGACACCGTTGGATGAGAAATCTGATGGTGTCCATTGGACAGGCTCCCCTCCCGAGGGAAAGTCTGTCTAGTAAATAAGGATTGCCTACCAAACATTACCGTTTCAAAATATTATAGAGAAAATTTTTTGGTTTGTATTCTCATAACATAATATGTTTTGAAAATATTAAATATTATATTTAGTTATTTTGAAATTATTTATATTATTTTACTTTTAAAATATAAGTGAAGTATAATGAAGCTTTTTATTTTTATAAAAAAACAATTTAATATATAAAAAAAAATTTAGTTAATAATTAATTATGTTTATTTATTTATTTCATATTTTGTAAATTTTAATAAAGTTAACGAGTGAATAAACTCCAAATGCAATATTTTTGTCATTAAAAAAAAAATTATATAGTAATTTAACAAATATAGTTTTAATGTATTGATAACAACTTTATGTAGTAATTTAAATATGTTATTATTTGGATTTCTTCAATTATATTGTTTTGATATTTTTGTCGAAACATTAGTCAATTTATTTTTTTAATTGTGTAATAAAAATATTTGAAAACTTTGAATTTATTTATACAGTAAAAAAACTAATTTAAATAATAAAAAATACAATTTTAGCCAATAATTTATAGCCACATTAAATAATAATAATAATGAGCAAAACTTCAAATCTTATTGATAACATGCAATTTTAATCATACAAATTTTTCATAACAAAAACTTTGAAAAATAAGTTAAGTTTGTAAATTAATAACCCTTTTCTTAAATTTATCATAATTTAGTTGCCTCCATTATCTTAAATTGAGGTTGATCCGTAAACCATAATCTTCACTCCATCAATATATATTTGTTTTGTTTCATAAAATCATACAATCTTAACCAAACAAAAACAACTTTAGATTTTACTCCAAAACCAATAACAATATATATGTATATCTAATAATTAAATACCACAATTTAACTTAAAAAAACCTCACCGATATAATAAATTTTAACAATTTTGATCTATATATATAAAAAATAAACTTTTGATGTATCAATGTTTAGTTGAATTATTTTTATATTCTTATACCTTACAATTTACTTATCTATATTAAGAAAAAAATTTACTTATCTATATTAAAAAAACTCATGCTCAAAGCTTGCCTTAAAGTTGGTGGCAATGTCGAAGACATTGCCACCACGTGCCTATTGTTCATTGATTATTTGGGATCGGAACACAAAATGTAGGACCTAGAATGGTCACTTTGGAGAAGATCCTAAAATCCTCCAGTTTTTGTGAATGAAGTATTGGGGTCTCTAGCCTCAAGGATAGTTGTACTCCAAGTCCTTGTTGAATTGTATAGGTCTATATATTTCCTATGCTGGTTCACTTTCATCAAAGAGAGTCGATATGAAAAAGTTACACCCATATCAAGATAATGCTTGGAGAAAATTTTAAGGACAAACTTTAGCCCATGTGCATGTTTTCTTGTATAACCCCACAAATAGGATAAAGAATCCTAACTTTGGCCCCATGAAACAACCTGGTTAGGATTATTCAACTCCATTCCTACAACCCAAGTAATGTTGAGATGTTATAACCTCTTATCCAGGAGGTAAAGGCATAAAAACAAAATATTCGCATTCTAGTGAGCCCTAAAATAATATTATATTTTAACAATAAATTGTAACTAACTTCCCTTTATCATAATAAAGTAGGGCTCCATTCCTAGAGCCAAAGCTCGATAGTACCATGTGGTATTCACTTAGTAAAACTATGTCATAACGCCTTTGTTCATGGGATATTAAAGAATACCCTTAATTTCAATAGATATTGATAAATACCTACCAAAATTATTTTGTTGAACCCCCTCCCAATACATATTTCCAATTAAAAAAAAACCTATTTTTACTCGATACCACTTTTTATACCCCCAATTACCTATAATCTCTTGATGCCTTACTCCCTCCCCCCTAATACCTACAATATATTGACGTTGTTTTTCAAAAATTAAAAAACGTGATAATATATTTGTCAGAAAAGTGAATTCTCTATGAGTAGTACCTACCCAGTAGGTTGTTAGAAAATAGAGCCCAGTAGCCAAAGGAAGTAGCTATTGTAATCCTTGATCATGCCAGACACCAGGAATAGGTCGATTTGTATGCCTCATATCCCACACCTTTTTTAATTGCATAGATTTGAGGATCCTTGTTTGTATTTCAAGTTGTGTTCAAGTTCTTCAATATGAAAATCATTGTGTGGAAGACCCTTATTAGATCTATCTCAACAAAAATGCATGTTTATGTACATAAACTTGCTAATTCTCTTTCTCTCTCTCTACATATTTTGTGTGCATAGACCTGCTAGTTCTCACTGTATATTACTTTAATTCTCACTCCATATTACTTTAATTCAAAATATATATGATGTAAACTTAAAAAAAATTAATTTTAATATAGTTTTTAAAAACATATAACATGGAACATCTAAATTAAAATATATAATTGCATGGATATTAAAAATATTTTTTCTTCATTAAAAATTATTAAGTATGTTATTTATTTCATCCTTGTTAAAATGTGGATATATATATAGTAGTTTCTTTTAAGTATTTTTTAACACATAAATACAACTTTTCTTTTCTTTCTTAACTAAAATTAATTTAAGTAAAAATTAATTATCATTATTACATAACATAAATATATTTTAAATATAAAATTAAATTAGAACTAATTCATATAGTATTAATTGTTGTGCATAGTCTATTACTTTAAATTTTCACAAAATATATAAATAGATCATTCAAGACATAATTTCACTACTCACAAGTTTGAGAATATTTACCAATCACGCATTCTCATGCATTTTTCTTTACAAATAAAATTAATGTATGTTTTCATCATGGGAGTTTTTTTTTTCCACAGAAAAAAACCATATATATATATATATATATATATATTTTGATATATCATATACAATTCACAGATAGACCAATAGCTAGTATTGTCCATTGTCAATATTTCTGTCAAGTAGCCAAAAAAACCAATACTGATTATATATCTATAATCTTAACAAAACTGTAAAAAGAGGCATTAACAACACTCTATACACATATGTTCAATGTATCAAAGCATTTGCAAAACAGGGCATTGTCCAACCCTTAAACATCAAGTTATCCAAAAACTTGTTATCTGAAACTGTTCATTTAACTTCAAAAATTGAGAATGAGCATCCTAATCTTAAGCAATCAACTCTAGCTTTCGCACCACTTGTACAAAGAGTTTTAATAAAGCATGACAATGTTGGAACATTCAGCTGCCCGATGCTCTGATATCTGCCAAGATCCATTTAAAACGTTAGATCCATCTTTTTCCATTAAATCTGCACGTGAATTTCTTTCTCGATAAATATGCATAAAATGCACAATTTCGAACAAATCTGCCAATCTATGAACTTCAAGCAAAATCTACGCAAGCTGAATGTTTTGAATACAATACTTACCAGTAGCCCAATTGATTACAAGCTGGGAGTCTCCAAAAATATGCAAGTGCTTATAGTTATGTTCCAAAGACAAAGTAAGAAGAAGCTTTAACCCAATAAGTTCAGCATAATTATTAGTTCCAAAGCCCAAACCAGCTTTGAAAGTAAAACAGTGATCATCAGATATAAAGAGCACTCCCCCAAAACCACATATTTTTGGATCCCCTGATGCCGAACCATCAAAATATTCCCAAGGATATGACTTATCAATAACTTCTTCCACAACATGTCTAATTCTGATAGTCTTGTCTTGAGGGAAAGAACTCAAACAACCCAAACAGAATGATGAAACGTGGAAAGGAGATAGAACATAATCCTTAAAACAACTTTGATTGTGTGCCTTCCAAATGTACCATAACACAATAATAGGCAGAGATCTGATGTGTTTCACTTCTCCCTTCATACGCCAATTCTTCAGACAAAGACTGACTGAATTGCCATTCCATAAATTGTATAACCCCAACTTGGCCTCTAATTCAATCCACACTTGTCTAGTATAAGAGAATTCCACTCCTAAGTGCACATTAGACTCAAAATTAGTTTTGCATAAATAGCATCTGCCAGGCGCTTCCTTACCTTTACAGCAAATAACATCCCAGGTTAATGCTTTATCCTTTAATAAAAACTAGCAAATTTTTTTTGCTTTAAGTGGACATTTGAACTTCCAAAGAACCTTCCACCACCAGGAAAGTTCCTCCACCTGTCTATCCAACATTAATTGAAAATAACCAGATCTAGGAGTGTATTTCCCTGATTTAGACTGATTCCAAATCAGGAGATCCTCATCACATGACAATCTGACATGACTGGTTTTTAATAAAGCCAAATATTTATTCCAGCAAGTGATATCTTGTTTATTAGCAAGACCAATCAAAGCAGCTAAAAACCAACCTTGCTTATTCAACAGACATATCAGGACAACCAATATCATTAAGAAAAAATAATCCAATAGAATGAAGTTTATCCACCAAACTAAGTGGTAGAATGTGTCTCCACTTACAGCCAACCCAAGGATCCACCTGATTCTAACATTGGCTCCATTCGCAACCTTCTAAATAAGAAAGTTGCCAATAAGGTCAAAAGTCCAAAGCACTGCTTTCCAGTAGATGGACATGCATCTCTTCTTTTTAACAGTCACACAAATCCAATCCAATAGGGATAAAGGATAAATATACTTTTGTATATCAATCTGCACCCAAAGGCTCGTTCCATGAAGCAAATTCCAAACATTCTTGGTAGCAAGAGCTTTAGCAAACAGAACTGGTATCTTCAGCCCCCAGCCTCCTAGAAACTTTGGACATGCTAAAGTTTCCAAGATGTCCAGGGCAATCCAGAAGAGTCTGAATTCCCTGCCCATAAGAATTTAAAACTCATCTTAGGAGTTATAAAGGATAAAGGAAACCACATGCATATTTGGTTTTTGTCTATGAGACCTCTTAATGAGAAACACGCTTGTTATTAATAATTTGATCTTAATAATTTTAAGGTTTTTTTATGAAAAAAAATCATGATTTTTACATTTTAAAAGATTACATTTTTAAGCTGTTTTTTTTGAAAAAAAATTATGACCATATTCTATGTTGAATTTCATCTTAGAGAGTATTTTGTGATAATTCTTTTCAAAAGTATTCCAAAATATTCAGTATAAACATAACATAGATTACTCTTTTCTAAATTCTAAATATCTTATATCATATCATTCTTACATATATCTTTTTCAAGATATTTCTAAAAACTAAGAACTTGAAAACATTCATTCTTTACTCTTTCCAAATTGTTTTTGATAATTAGAATCATTACATCACTTCTATACTTTCACAAAAACAAAAAAACTTCCACAGCATCAAAAGCATTCTAAGATCAAGTTAGAATGGATCATGAAAATATTCAGTTTTGATTGAGTTATGATTTTCAGAAATCTACTAAGCACCTTCTACCATTTTAGTTCCAGATTTTGCTAGCTCATGCGTCAATCTGTTTCTTTCTTGATAAACATGCTTGATGTCCATATTTTTTTCATGTCTTTTAGTTTTTGAATCTATTCCAATAAAAGAATCAATTGTATATTATGGATCCTATTTAGTCCATTTATCCATTTTATAATGATTTGAGAGCTTTTAAATACCTCAATATTTTGAATCTCTTTTTCCACTACTAACCATACAAGAATCCTTAAGGAACTCATTTCTGCAAAGTTATTTGTGCCGTGCCCAAGGGTTCCTATGCATTGTAGGCAAACATAAACAACAAGGACCTCCAAAATTAAAAAATCCTGCAAAGAATTATCAAAGTTACGCGTAACTTTCTCCATGAATTCTAGAAACCAAATCCATCGGGAGAGTCTATAATAAAATGCAGAACTAAATTAATGTATTTAATATAACAAATATCACATTGGTTATAGTAGAATAGTGGAAAATGTTTTAAATGTTAGAGAATAATGGAGAAATGCCATGATAAGTAAACTAGTGTGATCCAATACTATTATTTAGAAGCTAAATGGTTTGAGATCCGTCTCTTATGGAATCTGTTGAAACCATTCATTCGCTATAAATGTATTTGATCTGCAAGTAATAAGATGTGTGTATTTGGTGTGACTCGCTTTGTGCTTTGCTCTGTGAACTAATTCTTCCAATTTCAAGTTGGTATCAGAGCCTGGCTGGGATTAATTCCCTCACGGGAATGCCCAGGAAGATGTAAGAGACCAGTCTACTAGCAATGTAGGAATAGAGCAAGCAGACGTTATTGTGAGTAGTTGCATGAAGGATCAGCTGAGGAAATATTGTTGAATGGAATCTCTAATTGGACCTATGTTGCTGTACAAGATGAGCTGCCACGGCATAGAACACAAGCCGAAATTCATTTTTTGCCCCCGCTCAGTGTGAAAGAATTTGCCTTCGTTTGCTATGCGAAGAGGCCTATGTGTTGTTCTTTGCAGAATCTGAAAGGGGAGATTCGAGTGAGCAAATCACCATTGTGAGGTAACACTGTTTTTTCTAAATATGGAGTACTTAACATTGGAAAAGTTTAATGGAAATAATTTCCACACGTGGAAAGTTAAAATTCAGTGACAGATGATGCATACAAAATTATGGGGAATTGTAGATGGTACAAAAATTCAACTTACTGATCCTGCTCAATTAAGTGCCTGGGAGAAAAAAGAAGAGAAAGCTAATTTTATAATTGGATTGTCTTTATCAGATTCCCAGTTGCATCTTATTGATTTGGACAAATCTTCTGCAGAAATATGGGAACATTTGAGTAAAATATTTGGGGAAAAGGTTGTAAATGCAAAATTTTCCTTAAAATTACAATTATTCAAACTAAAAATGCATGAAGAGGCATCCCTGTCTACTCACATTAATGAGCTTAAGTCTATTATCAGGAAGTTGAGAGTGATTGGCAGTAAAGTAGATGATTATGATGCAAAGGCTATTTTATTAAATAGTTTACCATCTACTTATGATAATGCTATTTTTACTTGAAGTCAATTATTCTATAAAAGTTTTGATGACATGATAGAAGCTTTATTAGCAGAAGAAAAAGGATGAAAGAAGGAAACACAGATGTCAATTCATCAACTGGAATTGCCCTATTTTCTATAGGGAGAAAATATAAAAACATAAATTTAGGAGAGTGCTTCTACTGTCATAAACATGGACACATAACATTGAATTGAAAAATTAGTGCTAAAGATCTTTTGAATGGAAAACTGAAAGAGTCAGTGAATTTATCCATTGCCGAAGATATATCCGAAGCCTATTCTGAAGACTTGGCAGATCCTGATAGTGATAGAGAATTCACTTCTCAATCTCTCAAACTTTTTTAGAATTCTTTGCAGTACATATATATAGTGTGGTGTGGATTTCAATCTTTATGTTTTTTTTATTTGATTGTAAGAAGGATTGATGGGTTGTGTGAAGCCAGGAACGTCAATTCTTATGGTTGTGTTTAAAAGATCAAGTTGTTTGATCAATTTCTGAAAACATCATGTATTCAGACTATTCTCCTAGATACTGATGGATAACTGAAAGCTAAGTATCCAACAGATGGAGGAATGTCCATAAGATGATTCATTACTTGACAACTTTATTGCAGAAGCCCCGACAAGTCGAGTATGTCAATATTGTCGATCATTTCAATTTATTCATTGATGGTCTGAAGCATTTATGTCTTGAATGTGTCAAATGGGAAGCTCGAAGATGAGGTGAAGAAAGAGCGCAGACTGTGACACTTCAAAGTGGGTGTAAATGCTAAGGACGACTAGACAGACAAATATCAGAGTTCCAGAATGTTTATTATTGTTGTGTATTTTAAGAATCTCATTTCTCCATTAAGGGGGAGTGTTAGAGAATAATGGCGAAATGCCATGATTAGTAAACTATTGTTATCCAATACTATTATTTAGAAGCTAAGTGGTTTGAGATCCGTCTCTTACGGAATCTGTTGAAAGCATTCATTCACTATAAATGTATTTGATCTGCAAATAATAAGATGTGTGTATTTTGTGTGACTCGCTTTGTGCTTTGGTCTGTGAACTAATTATTCCAATTTCAAGTTTAAAATTAGAGAAATATTGAGATACAGTTATTTGGTTTATAATGTGTTTGTATGGTATTTGTTGATAAGTGAATTATGTTCTTGGTGTAGATGTGTTGTTTATTTTAGTAGTAAGATACAATAAAGTTAATTTTATTAATAAAATTGAATACATTATGAAATATATTTATATTTTAAATTGTTTTAAACATCTATAAAATTAATTTAGACATTACACTAGTCTTATCTTTGCAAATTTAAAATCATATTTGTTAGTCGACGTCAAAATCTAAGATATAAACACTTATAGATGGACTTGATTTATAAAGTTTAGATATTTAAAAAATAGACGAACATCATATCTAATAATAATTCAATCTCATGTTTCCTCTAATTTCACTACAAAAAATAATGACAAGATTGGTGAATTTTCAATTGTTAGGATATTTAGACACTTAGGAGTTAGTTAAGATCAACTTGTGTAATATACCCATTAGGTAAAAGTGTGTTTCTTTAGTATGCATTAGTATGCATTTGTAAATATTCTTATTCGACGGTCACGATATATTCTAAACATAGAGTGATCCGACAGTTCAACTTCTCTTAGATCATACCTACCATTGATCTGTGGCTTAACACCCGATTAGTCTATGATCTCTATTTAAAGAGCATAGAGGGTCCTTGGCTAATTGATCGATTATGAGAAGCTCATGTAGCTTTCTTTCCTTTGCATAATAAATTGCTCCAAGTAGCTATTTGGCTGGGGTCGTGGACTGTTTCCCTCTCGAGGGTTTTAACCACATGACAAACATCGATGTGTTGGTCTGTGATCTATTTGTGTGAAGCAGTTGCTCAAGGTGTTTGGTATTTTGGGAGTACCCTGTGTACCCGAACATGGTATCAGAGCGTTTATGAAGAGCCGGTTTCGGTTTTGATCAAGATCTGGAACCGGTGTTGCCGAAACTTTGAAAGGGTTTCTGGTTATAGATTTTTTGTGCATTTGTAGCATATGGAAGCTATTCCATTGCGTCCGGAGCACTATTTCCATTGGGAAATAGTTTTCGTTTCACCGAAAACCGTTTCCGTTTGTTCCAAAAACACCCAATTCGGCAAATCTGAAGGAATAATGTTACAGTGACGGATTTGTTTTTTTTTTTTAAATCTCTCATATTTTATCAGTTTTATTAGTAGATCTTTACTATTTTAGTTTCGGATTGTTGCCTTCCCTGGATGCATATGTTATTTTCCGTGCACCTCGCGCGATCACGACGAATCAGAAACAGTAAGGGAAAGTTTTTTTTTCTTGTCTTCTCGGCTACGTATGCTCTTTGTCGTGTACTTTGTGCCATCACGGCAAATCAGAAATAACGAGAAAACTTGGAAACGTAGACTTTTCGGGTAATCTAACCAAGATCTAACTCCATTGTGTGGAAAAAAAAATTGTTTTTGTTTTTTCGTTTTTTTATGTGATTTGCAGAAAAGAAAAAAAAAGGAAAACACAAAAAACGGGAGAGAAGAGTTAAAAAAAAAAAAACTTCCTCTTTCCATTCTTTTACATACCTTTTAAACTTAGCTCACTTGGTCCAAAGTTGCTTTATTCCTTAATAGGTCTTGAGTTCAAGTCTTATTAAGCTACTTTTTAGTGCATGCAATTTCTATTTTCAAGTTACTTTATTGTAAAAGTGCATCTCACATAAATAAAATAAAATAAAAAGTGAGTCACTTAAAGTCTTTTAATTTATTGCCGCACTATTTAAAAGTAACATTATTGTAAAAGTGAACATCGCTTATTCTACAAAAGTGATTCACTTAAAAACAACTTTATTGTAAAGTGATTGTCAAAGGTTGATCTTGGGAAGAGGTGATTCTTTTTTTTTAGTTGGTTAAGTAATATCTACCACGTCACTATTGGGGACATCTTCAACATTTTCTTTGATCAAGCATAACTTCATCATCTAGAATCAGTTTTCAGTGTCGGTTTTTTTTTTAAACACATATTTTTTCGAGCTCTTTGCATCCAGACAGTTAGTTTCTATTATTTAAATCCATTGGAGACTCATTGGGTACCTTATTTAAGATCACCCCAGAGACCGAGTAGAAGAAAAAATATGTGGAGAACCTCTTGCAATAAACAATAAGAATGCACAATATAACACAAATTATGGATCACAGAAGAGATTTTATTAATCGCAGGCCACTTCGAGGGGGTAACCTCCTTTGAGCAAGCTCAATACAAAATAACTCTTCAATGTTTTCATTAGCCTCAACACATAATTATATACTAAGTCTAATCTAAACAACTATTACCCCCCATGAATGTGGGATAATGCAACATAATGACTAGACAACTTAACAACTATTACTTACTCCCCATGAATGTGGGATAATACAACATATTGATGGGATGATTTACAAAGCATATGCGTTCGATAAAATATACTAACAAAATAAAAAGAAGGGTTAACACGGGTTCTTAACATCCCCTCCCTCTTAAAAAAAAGTTTTTCCCTCAAAGCTTTAGATGTGGAAACTGTTGCTGAATCTGAAGGAGTGGTTCCCATGTAGCATCCTCTGGTTGCATGTTGTTCCACTGAATTAAGACCTCTATGATGAACCGAGAGAGAAGCTGACAAGTGCGCTTATTGAGGATGGCCTTTAGATATGAAATGATGGATCCTTCATTATCTCGTTCTCGTAAAAACATTTGTTCTCTGATGTTGGTGCCAATCACTTGTTGAATGCGAGAAGAAGGAGGAAGTGCCAATTTATAAGCAACAAACCCAATCTTCCGAAGAACTGTATATGGACTAGAGATCTTTGGAGTGAGCATTTGATTCCCTTTGAGTTTCAAGGAGGATTGCTTGTAAGGTTGCAGATGAAGAAAAACCATGTCACCGACTTGAAAAGTGCGCTTAGAATGGTGCTGATCGGCTTGGTGTTTCATGCGGGTTCTGGGCATGTGAAGATTGTCCTGCAGAATGTGAAGAATCTGATGTCGGTTTCGAAGAACCATGTCAACTACCTGAACTAGTGAATTGCTGGGGGTGTATGGAAGGGGTACTGGAGGTGTGTGACCATAAACTGCTTCATATGGAGTCATTTGAGATGCAGTATGGTAGGAAGTATTATACCACCATTCAGTGAGAGGGAGCCACTTTTCCCTCAGATGTTGTTCTTTAGAGGTGAAACAACGTAGATAAGTTTCTCAATAGTTTCGATGACTTCATTCGGACCATTTATTGGTGGGTGATAAACTGAACTCATATTCAGTTTGGTGTCAGTAAAGAGAAAAGGACTTGTGAAAGTTGTGTTGCAGTCTAAGACAATGGAAGAAGGGATTCCATGAAGAAGGAATATATTGTCCATGAAAATTTGTGCGATTGAGAAGGTGGTATATGGAGAGACGAGAGCACAAAAATGATGATATTTGGAGATTCGATCAACCACAACCAAGATTATGGTCTTCCCTCCATATTTAGGGAGCCCTTGAATGAAATCCTTAGAAATATATGTCCAAATCCTTGTAGGGATGGGAAAAGGTTCGAGCAATCTGGAAATGAGTGCAGTTTCACCTTGGTGGCGTTGACAAGGAACACATTCGGAAACCATTTGTTGAATTTCTCGTTGCATTCCCTTCCAAAAGAAGTGATAGCGTGCCCTCTCATATGTTTTCATGAACCTAGAGTTCCCTGCTAATGGAGAAGCATGGAGTTCATAAAATACTGCATGTTTAATATTTGTTCTCTGGGGAAGCACCAGACGATCCTTGTATCTCAGAGAAGAGCCATCCCAAGAGAAATGCGGTACCAAAGAAGGGTTACTGGCCAACCTCCTGCAATAAACAATAAGAATGCATGATATAACAGAAATTATGGATCACAGAAGAGATTATATTAATCACAGGCCACTTCGAGGGGGAAACCTCCTTTGAGCAAGCTCAATACAAATAACTCTTCAATGCTTTCATTAGCCTCAACACATACTTATATACTAAGTCTAATCTAAACAACTATTACCCCCCATGAATGTGGGATAATGCAACATAATGACTAGACAACTTAACAACTATTACTTACTCCCCATGAATGTGGGATAATACAACATACTGATGGGACGACTTACAAAGCATATGTGTCCGATAAAATATACTAACAAAATAAAGAGGAGGGTTGAAACGGGTTCTTAACAAAATCCTCAATGGACATGATCTGCATATAAATGAATATATCACAAGGACTTCCACATGCCATCTTAATTGAAGCTGGAGAACATTACTGCATGTAGAACCTTGATTATAAAAATGTTTCATTCCATTGCACTCATTATTTCTCATATCATTGGGCACTTGAAGATACCATGTCCTCTCCATAGCTCCCCAAATTATATCGGAGGTACCCTCCTCGTTATGGGTCCTTTTGATTATGGTGAGGAATCCTTGTCATCTGTTCACAACAAGAGACCCAAAGTCAAAAGACAAATTTTGATGAGGATGCTCTGCAACAAGAATCTTCTTGGCTAAATTAAGAATTTGCTAGTCACTGCACATCTCTAGTCAAACATCAATGAGTTGGAAGCCATGATAATGGGAAATCATGGGGACCACATCTCTCAGTAGAGTCCAAATGATGTGAAAGGGAAAAAAATTATAATGGATACCTCTTGAGATCCTCCACAATAGGCAACCTCGAATCCACTTATTGACATTGATGAATTATAGGATATTTTTTCCCCTTCCTCTCCTAGAGGCAATGCTTCAAACAACTCCTACTCTATTCCCTTAACAGTGTGATGGTACATTACATGATCTCAAATAAAAGGTGAGGAGGGCTAATAAAGGAAGTTGAGCGTGACGATCCATGTAACTCTTCCTGGCATCCAGAGGCATAAAATCCTTTATTGACCTTGCAAAATCTAAAGTTGAGAAGGAGATAACCACTGGCAGACACGCAATGATTCAAGGGGCCCTTAGCATAGCAACCAAATCTAGGGATACAAATGAATGTGCTATCACACAACATAAGAGGTTTTGGGACGACCTCGAAACAATGGTTTGTTCTGAGTTTGGTCAAGAATCATTGACCTTCAATTATTTACATTTAAGAGACTATGTGTTCTTCAGAAAATGCTAAAAAAATAATAAGCATATGTTTTTTGGATTGGACATTCGTGGATGCTACTGGTAATTTTGGTGGTCTAGCTCTCAGGTGGGATAGCCCTCGGGTGGGATGACTCAATATCCCTTTGGTCATCAATAAGTTGTCAAAATTATATAAGTGCATCTTGTTTCTCTAAGTCATTAAACATGTGACGGTGAATTTGTTGAATGTATAACTATTATACAACTTAAAAGAACTCTTGAAAGTTATTGTTTTTTATAGGTTAGTTTTACTGCGAATCGAAAAGTGGCACTATAAATAACATCATTTTTTAAGCTATTTAAAAAACAATATTAAGTCATCTATATAGGTTTATGAACATTAAAAATAAAAATCACTTTATTTTAGAATGCCATACTCACACCCACATTTAATTTCACTTCCTATATATTTATATTTAAAAAAAATTAAAAAAATTAAAAAACAAAAAAAACAAAAAAAACTTGAAAAAAAACATTTTAAAACTAATAAAAAAAATAAAAAATAAAAAATAAAAAATAAAAAATAAAAATAAAAAATAAAAAACATTAAAAAATAAAAAAAAAAATGAAAAAACAAACCTTAACTACCCGCCCCACTCTAACACTTCCCCTCCCTCCTTGATGATAGGTTTAAGTTTATCTTTTCCTTTTGTTTTCTCAGATGATTCTAGCAACCGGTATCTTTTGAGATTTGTGGTTAGAGTATTTTTCAAGATAAGGCTAATAGCTGATTTTTTGTTAGAGTTTTATGGGGTTTGAGATTTTTGTCTCCCAATGTATGTGTAAAAATAAGAAATGAATGTTTTCCTTGAATTGAATTTTGAATTACGAGACAGACATAGCTTTATACAAAAATTCCTACAATCATGCTGAGCTATTCTACAATCATGTTGAGCCATTCTACAATCATACTGAGATATCAAGCTGAGCTATTCTACAATCATGCTGAGATCTCCTACAATCAGCATGTATGTCATTCTCAACAATATATGGTAATAGTATATACATATGCAAAGGTACAAAATATCTTAGTCTAATGCACTCGTCAAAGTTGTAACTTCTCCGATTTTATAAAGTCCTTTTATATATATATATATCACAATTTTCAATTAAAAAACAACCATATTTAAATAATTTTTATCCTTGATATCACATCTAAATTAGTAATATTATTTTGTGTCTTCTATCACTTTTCTCATAATTTACTATCATATTTGGAAAATAACTATATACCTTCAAACTATCGTGTTCTGTTTTTATATACATTAATTAGTATTAATATTATATTAATGTGAATTGTATAATATTGTATCCCACCAAGTCCATAGGTTGAGCAGGAAACCACGTGGACGCACGACCCATAGAGATTCAGGATCATGAGAGTGATTCCTTCCCTTCCACATTGAAGTGTACTTTAGAGAGAATATCCACCCCATTGGAGGAAGGATGCAAACAAAGAATATATAGACTTAGTCCTACTCCTCCATCTTACGTCATAACACAGCTGGCTCATTGACTTCATTATAGGGACCGTTTTACATGAGATTCTTAAGCCAAGTAACTTCATAAACAAACTTAAACGTGTGATGAATGGGATTTTTATATTTGTGTTTTGAAGTCAAATCAATTATTTTGGACGTTAAACTAAAAGTATTTGAGATTCTTAATTAGTTTTTTTTAAATATAAATTTATTAACTAAAATTATAATTTTAGTAATGACTTTTTTTTATCCATTTTCAATAATAATAAATTAAAAAATATTAAAAATAATGAAAAATTAATTTATGATTATTTGTTTAATTTGGACCATTTAAAAAAAAATTGTTTCGAAAAAAAAATTAAGTTTGTTTAATCATCGCTTATTCATTCAAACAAAAACTTATGAAAATATTGAAGTTTTTATAATAGCCAACTTACAAATCGATGATCCAAAACTTAACCTGATCGAAAGAAAATATTGCCCATAAAAAAATAAAATTTGTCCCAATATGCTCGATTCATGCCAAAGAAAATCAAGTGGCAAAATATTAGTATTTTAGAGAATGTAGAAGTCAACTGGGTTCATTGAAGGTCCGAGAATTCTTTATATTTGAAGCTTTGTTCCCATTGAGATTCCTCCTGTGCTCATTGTCTTGTTGTCAAAACTGTGAGAGATACTGTGAATCTAATCCGTAGCTTGCAGGACGAGTGCTGCTCCATACAAAGGTTTGTTTTGATCATTTATATGAAACTACTTCAAGCTTTTGTTTTGTAATAAATGTTTCACTGCTGCTTCTGTGATTGCTTTTCTGGTTTTCTTCAACTGGGTGAGTCTTCACATGTAATTTTGAGATACAGAAAAGGCATAAAGACTCAAGCAAGGAAGCAAATACACAGTTTTTTTCTGGGCTCGTGTGTGTTTGTGCTTCTACATGTTTTAGGATGGGAGCACACTATCATTTAGAGCTGCAAAGATATATAGCTCTTGAGTTTCAGGGTCAAACTTTTGGCCGCTTACTTCCTGCTGTTGATAACCATAGTTTTGAAGCATTTGCTGGTCTATGAGTCATCATGTATTTAACAATTTAGAGACGAATTTTGGCTTCATAGTTTATGACTATATATTGGTTTCTACATGTTTGTTCTTATTTTTACAGGGTCTTCTCTTTCTTTGATGATGATGATGATGAGTGGAGTCTCCATTCCTAAAGTGTATCTTTGATCTTATTTTTACAGTGCCTTTTCTTTGATAATGAGTGGAGTATCCATCCTTAAAATGTATCCTTAATGATAAATGGAGTGTCCATCCTTAAAATGTATCCTTAATGATAAATGGAGTGTCCATCCTTAAAGTGTATCCTTAATGATAAATGGAGTGTCCATCCTTAAAGTGTTACTCAGTTTGATCCAAAAACATACACAAAAATCTACCTGATCCTTAAAGTGTTACTCAGTTTGATCCAGAAACATACACAAAAATCTACCTGCTCAAAGCCTTAGTTGCTGAAGTTACACAAAACCTTGATCTATTTAGACTGCTAGCATCCTGCTCTCTCGTGGATTTTGTTATCCCAATGTTTGCTTCATGATTATCTTCAAGTTTGGAGCAACGTAGTTAGGAATTTGGTTTCTGACGCAGGTTATCTGATGTGTTTTATTGCAGAAGAGAGGTTTGTATTGTAGCTGCATGAAGAAGGGGTATACAGTCTTAAGCAAGTAAGGCATTGGACCTGACTCACCTGAGCTCTGCTAAGGCAAGGACTTGGTCTTACTGTCATATTCTGAATTGGGCTGATTAGTCCTTCAGCAATGGCAACAACAAATATGACGATAGCGTATCAGAACACGACTTCTTCTCCTGATTGGCTTAACAAAGGAGACAATGCATGGCAAATGGTGGCAGCCACACTTGTGGGTATGCAGAGCATGCCGGGCCTAGTCATCCTCTATGGCAGCATAGTTAAGAAGAAGTGGGCCGTAAATTCTGCGTTCATGGCACTCTATGCCTTTGCAGCTGTTCTTATCTGCTGGGTTACATGGGGATATAAAATGGCATTTGGGGAAAAATTGCTTCCTTTATGGGGTAAGGCAGCTCCAGCACTAAACCAAGTGTACCTCATCGGTCAAGCCAAGATTCCTGCATCAGCGCACAACCCAAACCCCACGATTACACCTTACTATCCTATGGCTACCATGGTGTATTTCCAGTTTGTTTTCGCAGCAATAACATTGATTTTATTGGCTGGTTCTGTGCTGGGAAGAATGAATTTCAAGGCATGGATTGTATTTGTGCCATTATGGCTCACCTTCTCATATACAGTAGGAGCATTCAGCTTATGGGGAGGAGGATTCCTTTTCCAATGGGGTGTGATGGACTACTCAGGAGGTTATGTCATCCACGTCTCTGCAGGCATTGCAGGTTTCACTGCAGCTTATTGGGTATGTTTATTTTCTTTGTCCAAGGCACTTTTAGCTTAATGGGTTGTTGGTAATGTTGTCAGGTATTTAAGTTAGTTCATGTAAGCAAATGTTTACTCAGGATATCATCTATGTCATCAACAAGTTCACCTTGTGTTTTTCATTAAGTTTTTTGAGGGAAAAATACATAGTATATATTTTTGTTTGGTCCTACAGGTTGGGCCTCGGCTGAAAAAGGACCGCGAAAGATTTCCTCCAAATAATGTCCTGTTAATGCTAGCTGGAGCAGGGCTTTTATGGCTGGGGTGGGCTGGATTTAATGGAGGGGATCCTTACGCTGCCAACATCGATTCATCAATGGCAGTCTTAAATACCAACATATGTGCGGCCGCCAGTCTCCTGGTGTGGATGACCCTGGATTCCATATTTTTCGGAAAACCCTCTGTCATTGGAGCTATCCAGGGAATGATAACAGGACTTGTTTGCATTACTCCTGCTGCGGGTATTTCTCTCATATTCTTATCTCCTATAAGCAACTTCTAATAATTATTATCTAATGAAAATGAAATCAAATGTATAAAGTTCACAAGTTTTTCCTGTAAACTTGTTCCATAATTTGAATTTTGTTAAAGGCATTTGCCAATTCACTGAAGATAAAAGTGTTGGTGTCCATTATCTATATTCAGGTCTTGTGCAAGCATGGGCAGCAATTGTAATGGGTGTGTTGTCTGGATCCATCCCATGGTTCACAATGATGGTTCTTCATAAGAAATCAGCCATATTGCAGATGGTTGATGACACCCTGGGCGTATTCCATACTCATGCAGTTGCAGGAGTATTGGGTGGAATACTTACCGGTATCTTCGCAGAGCCTTCTCTATGTAATCTTTTCCTGGCCGTCCCAAATTCAAAGGGAGCCATCTATGGAGGTCCCGGTCCGAAGCAAGTGGGTAAGCAGCTAGTTGGAGCAGCTTTTATAATAGGGTGGAATGCTGTTGTAACATCCATAATCTTGCTTGTCATAAGCTTAGTGATCCCCTTAAGGATGACAGATGAGCAACTTCTGATCGGAGATGATGCAGTTCATGGGGAGGAAGCTTACGCTCTCTGGGGAGACGGTGAGAAATATGATATATCAAAGCATGGATGGTATGATGAAACTACATCTCACAAAGACAAAGAAAGAGAGACCTCAGGGCATGGTTCCAGAGGAGCAACAATTGAATTATGAACAAGTTTGCTGTCTGCTCTCTACTGTTTCTTGATTGCTGCATTCTGTTGGAGGGACTCTTACTCTTGCATTGTTTTCTCTACCGTTATTTGTTGTGTGAAGTATTGTAATTTTCTGTTACTATTCTCTGCTGTATTCCATTCATCTTCTTTTGATCGCTGCTACAGATTGCTTTAGTTTGAATATGAGAATAAGGAGGACGGAAGATGGATAATCGGATTTGTAAGTTTGGTAATCATATAAGTATAAATTTCCCCTCTTCGTTTCGGAGAGATTATGAGTTTAAGAGGAAAATGGAAATGGGTGGTGAGAAGTTTGATGATCTTTTTACGATAGCATTTTTGATGTACTGGTTACTGTTCAAGATTTAAGTATTTTTTGAATTTATTGCGCGAGAGGCGCTCTACAGCCCAGTATGGGGTAGATCTTGTAACGTTACGTAACGTTGAAGCGTTACGTAACACTACATAGATGACGGCTATAAAAAACATAAAGTTATGTCGGCTATTAAAAAAAATAGAAAAAAAAATTATAAGTAACACCAGCCTAGATCCAAATCCTAGGCTCTATCAAGCGCCGAGAGGGATCAAATCTCTCGAGGTGCAAACCTCTTTTCAAGTATTGCACTCAAGGAGCTTTTCGAGGAGAGATTTGCACCTCGGGAGATTTGATCCCTCTCGGCGCTTGATAGAGCCTAGAATTTGGATCTAGGCTGGTTTTAGTCGTGGGGGATTACACAAAAGTGGAGTTTGATCAACATTGTGAGGAACATGTTAAGTTGAAAACATGTCATGAAATTTATTAGGATTTGGATTAGGATTTGGATCAACCACCCAAGTTACATGTCATGAAAATTATGCTTAAGTAGAAAAGTGGTTGGTGTTGTTTGGAATAATGAATGTAAATTATTCTTATTTAATTACTTTTTATATTGAAAAGTGGTTTAGCTTATTTGGAATAACTAATGTAAAATGTAAATTATGTTTATTCATTGACTTTTATGTTGAGACTTTTATGTTGAAAAGTGCTTTGTGTCAATTGGAATCATGAATGTGAATTTGAATTTTAGGAATGACAATGAAATAACTTATTTTCTATTTTTATTACAAATTTTATATCGTAACGACAAACTATAACAGTATGGATTTATCACATCTTTTTTTTATGGATTTCATCACATCAATATTATTTTTAATGTTATTGGAAAATCTGAATCTAGTGAAAATTTCCATTAGACTTCTTCATTCTGAAATCTAAATCTAA